>JBBPBX010006689.1:18885-53441 GCA_038048925.1 Garcialebias charrua
GGAGGAGACTGCAGATTTAAGGCAGTTAACAATAATGACTCCATGAAACTATCTGGTTATGAGACCAGTCAATTTGAGGGTTATGTTTTCTGAGCCAGGGAAATCCTAATATAACTTGAGGGGTCTCTGAATGAAAAACAAAAAATTCACTCTGTTCATGATGATTGCCAGATACAATGATTTTTAAAGAGGTGATTTTATGGGAAATAATGGAAATGGACTGACCGGTGAGCGCTGTCATAGAGAGGGGTTGATACAATCTGTCCAGAGGGATGGAAAGTTGTTCCACCACAGTCACTGACTAAATTCTGTTCAGCTCCAGAATCAACTAGGTAGGACTGGAAAGCACCTTGCATGGTAGTCTTCCGCCACCGGTTTATGAATGTGTGTAGCATTCAATATATGTGTAGCACTTTGAGATTTTCAGTAATGAAAAGTGCGTTATAAATTGAATTAATTATTATTATTATTAATTAAAGCCTGCACGGGGAGATTAATGTTATTGTAACAAACTACAGATTGAAGAGTCAGACGGTTCTCAGGAGAAATGTTTGAAGCGCCCACCAGTATCTCTTGTTTTACTGGTGAGGACAGCCTTTTAAACAAAGAGAACATGTAGCAATGAAGTGCCCCTTCTTCCCACAATATAAGCATTCTTTAGCTGAAAAATGCTTTCGTCTCTCCTCAGGGGTGAGGCGGGTACGCCCAATTAACATAGGCTCTGATGAATCAGGTTCATTCACAGGATTACATACCGGACTGCGGCTTACCGGATCCGGAAGTGGAGTCACGGAAGTGGAAGGACCCTGGGATTTGTAGTCCAACAACCCCCGATATTCTCTGTGGCGATCGTCAATGCGGATGGATAAATCAATTAGATCATTTAAGTTGTCAGGTTCATTCACAAGGGCCAACTGATTCTTAATGTGATCATTGAGGGCATTGACAAATACTCCCCGTAAAGCGAGGTCCTCCCATCCGGCCACAAAGTGGAGAGCGAAGTCCGCCGCAGATTGGTTCCCCTGACGCAGCGCCATTAGCTTCTTGGAAGCTGTTTCCTGGTGCAGCGGTCGCTTGAAAACTCTCTGAAAGTTGTTGTAGAAAGAGGAAAAGGTACAATCACTTACAGAAATGGAACCAAAGTAAGCATCAGCCCACCTTAAGGCCTCTCCTTGTAGGGCAGGAAACTATGTAGGATATGCGGGACGAGTCGGAGGAATAGGTTCGTGGAGCTCTGCTAAAGGCTAGGTTACATTGCAGCATAAACCCTCCAAAATGTTCAGTTTTACCAGAAAATAGTTGACTGGGTTTCATCTCGGGCTCACGCACAGAGTATTGGGTTGGTGGCTCTGGGGATTGTGCAGCAGAGGCAGTGTTGGTAATTCCGGTGTGGGAAGGAGGAGATCTCTGCTCTCCCAGCTTGTGGACCATTCCACCCAGTTTAGTCAAGTTCTCTGAGATAGTTTGTTGTTGGCTCTGAATCTGTTGAAACATGTTTTGGGTTGCAGTTAGTCGTTGTTCTTGGGAAAGAATAGCTTCTCTTAATTGATCCATCTCAGTCTGGTCGTGAGTACTCATGTTATGGCTGAATCATTCTGTTGTAAATAATTACTGAAAACGTACTCAAATTCAGACCAAGGCTGAGAAGGATCACAGACACAGGTAATCAGTTAAGTGAGTTTATTTACAGTGCTGGGGTAAAGGAAGTCAGGGTTCCTGGAAGGAAAGGGGAAAAATATTAATGATGATGTTGGGAATATTGAAGTTTTAGTGATTGATTAAGTCTCTCTCTCTTACAGAAGGAACTTGGAGGAGGCAGACCAGAGGGAGGAGGCAGACCAGAGGGAGGAGGTGAGTGCCCACCAGGTGAGTAATTCCATGCATTTATCCAAGAGTCCCAAGTAGTGTCTTGCAGGTGGCAGCTGGTGGAAGAGTGTCAGGCTGGAGTACAGAGTTTTCTCAGAAGGAGTCCAGTTTGGAGGCAGCTTGTCCAGTTTGGGTTCCAGAGGTGAGTCACAGATTTGTCTTGAAAACACAGGGAGACATAAGCTGGTTAAACATAAGTTCACGAAGGAAAACATTAAAATGGCTGTCTCACAGTACCCAAGGTGACTGAATGATTCAGCGAAGACTGGAACCTCCTCCAAGGCTTAAATAGCAGCTGGACTCGTTAACCGGATTGGCAGCAGCTGGTTACCCAGGAACTCCCATCTCCAACACTCAGCAACTGCAAGGTGAGTTCTCACACACTCACACACAAACACAAACCCAACAGAAAGACAAAAACAAGACAAAGCATGAGCTTAACTACTTTTCAATTTTTGGATTCTAACATAATAATTTATGGCTCATATAAAAAAGAATTCAAATAATCAAACGTAATGACAATGATCCTCTATTGTGAGGAGTGAGAGGTCAATCTGCATTATGCACGCTTACTTCAACTTTACAACTTTAATCCCACACTCCTTGATTCTTTGAATTGTGAAATCCCCTCAGATGAGAAGTAAAACGTCTTCAGTTACAAACTTTACAACTTTAATCCCACACTCCTTGATTCTTTGAATTGTGAAATCCCCTCAGATGAGAAGTAAAACGTCTTCAGTTACAAATAAAGTCCAGTTGTTTTTGCTTTTAATCTCGTTTGGATTTAGCATGTCCTGGATGACTGAGAGTCTTCACCAGCATATCTCATAGCACTGCTCAATCCATCATCTAAATAATAAAGAGGATGGCATGCTGCAAACAAGACATGGCTGTCCCCAAACTGTCAGGCTGATCAAGGAGAGCATGAATGTGAGAAGCAGCCAAGAAGTCCAAGATGACGCTAACAGAGATGTAGCTCAGGTGGGAGAATATGTGAACGGATGACTTTTAACACTTTATGGAAGATTGACAAGAATAAAACCAGTCCAGTGTCAGTGAACACAACACAGACACTAAATGCAAGTGGCATTGCCACATCCAACAAATTCAAGCAGGGACAGTTACAGTTTTATCCAAAGTTACATAAATTGAAAACTACTTCCCATCATTCATCTGTTGCTGACATACTCCAATAAAATTAATTTCTATTAACTTTAGCATGCGAGACTGAGATATGTCCTCAATCAGATCCGATGACAATCAGCCAACTAATCCCATTTTGATTGGCCAGCTCTTAGCACTTCTGCCACACCTGCTCAGACACGCACCGCCACGCCACCCCCTCGTTAGAGCCAGAGCATTCCATCATTAATGAGACGCCCAATAACCACAGTGACCCAGCAACACATTCCCAAAACATTCCATCACTCAGTGGAGCGTGTGCATGAGACCATTTTATGGTGCATTCATTAATTACACAGAGATGGGACTGGCTGAGTTTGGGGTCGTGTGGGTTCTTGAGATGATAAAGGATATGGTTAATGCAATCACTCATTAGCATTTAACAGATAGCAACTTAGATGAAACAAGCTTTATTAGAATCCTACGGCAAGAGGGAGTGAAGTGAGTTGAATGAGGTCACGTTCACATGCAAAGCCATGTAAGAGAAAATTAATTAAGGGGAACTAATAAGGAAAGGTGAAATTAAAAGCCAAGAAAAATAAAATTACGGTGGAATAGAAAATTGTTTAACACATTTTTTATTATCCAAGTACAAAGTACGTCATGGTGTGACATTATTCTCTGGTCACTGCATCATGTAGTCATATAATTTAATTATATTAAAACTAGTTTTTAATGTGTACAGATGTCAGGCAGTACTTCTGCAATTAATTATAAAACTTTACCATCTAAGGCATAGATATCTACATGATAAATTTATTTATTTACCCTTTATTTATACAGGTAGTCTCACTGAGTCACGATAACTCATTTCAAAGAGGGACTTTTTTTGGGGAGCAGATGGTGGGGGTTAAATGCCTTGCTCAAGGGCCCAGAGTGGGGCAAATGAGGGTGGAAGCTTTTCCACCCACATTTTGATGTTGTTGCTCCGGGGAGTTGAATCTGTGACTTTCCGATCGCAGGCCCATCTTCTCTGTGCCACCACTCCCCTTATATACCGGTAAATATAATTCAGTCCTGCTTTCAAACACATCTGCTTGACCATGATTAATACATAAAATACACATTTCCAGACAACACTGAGCTAAATCATAAAGAACATGTACTGGACAACTCATTAAATATTTATTTTTAATTTATGTCGGGTAAACAAGTCTACAAAACCCTTTGCTCAATCCTGATTTTTCTTTCAGTAAATATCTATATAGTATACACATTTCTTGGCATGTTTATTTCTAAAGAGCAAAGGTGGGCGCTAGACCGCTAGGGAGCGCTAAAGCGCTAATCCGCTTACAGTGGAACTAAACTTTTTGTCAGCGTTTTTGTGGATTGACTAACTTTTATAATTCATAAGCGGATTTGTGCTATTTTTATTTAAAATGCAGTACCGCTAATAACTAATTATCTATCAGTAAAAACCAATAAACTTATTTACAAGCTCTTATGCTGCTTGTTTTACCTTTTTCCCCACCGTAAGAGCAGAGAGGAGGGAGGGTTGGAGGGGGGAGGGGGGGCAGAGCGGAGAACAGACTCGGATCTACCATGTAGGTAAATGATGCCGTTGCCTGGGGATTAGAGGTGTCGTTTCTTCGCCCGAGCCCTACCCTACCCGAGCCCTACCCGACTTCGGGTAGGGTAGGGCCATATTTTTGCGTTTGATTGGCGGGCCGGGTCGGGCTCGGGCTTTGATGTGGTTTTTTTTAATCATACAGCACAAACAAAACTAAATAAAAATGCACACAATATAAAATTGTTTTAATCTGCTTGTAAAGAATATAAGGCAGTAAGTTTACTGATGAGGAAATAATTAATAGAGTGAATTTAGATGGTGAAAACCGCAGCGCAGCCACTAAATTGCGCAACTCAGCCCCGCTCACCAGCTGACGTGCGTCAGGTGCACGCTCACGTCCGCACACTGCTCTCATCTGCGGCGGAACAAGTTGCCGCACCTGAACTTCCTGAAGCTTCAACATCAAAAGTCACCGCGAGCAGCGCGCTCACACCTCCTCCATCAAAACAAAGAAGAACAACATCAAGTTCTTTTGCTGAGTGGGAGAACGCAGTGGATGAATCAGACAGTGAAGAAGATGAGGTCACGCTGTACACCACTCTAAAGCATGCTGTGGCCGATGAAAGAGACTTGCTTGGATTCTGGAAATTAAACTCGAGTGTGTACCCAAAACTGGCCAAGTTGGCGAGATCTGTGCTCTGCATCCCAGCGAGCAGCAGCAGCAGCGAGAGAGTTTTCAGCGCGGCTGGACTCACAATCGATCAGAGGAGGACATCTCTCAAACCTGCTACAGTGGACGCGATATTGTTCTTACATGACAACATGTAAGCCATGTAAGTAGAAAAACTTCTTGACCGATTTTTAAATATATTTATAATTTTGTATTTAAGCAACTAAATCCAGATTTATTTGGCAGGTTCACAGCTGAAGAGGCTGCGCAGCTGACGGCCGCTCCGGCCGGCGCAAACAAAGCCATCTTGATATATGCGCGTTTTATTTTGTTCATGTTTGTGCAGTTCTTATAAATATATTTGTGATACTTTTTATTGTTCTTTATCACTGTTACTGTTATAATTCAAGCCAGGTTGTGCAATATAGGCTGTTTTCGACCATTATTTTTTTTAGCGCTTAATAAAGCTTAATAAATAAACGTAGTGTTTTTTTTTTTTTTTTTTTTTAATCGGGTAGGGTCGGGTCGGGCGGTGATTTCTAGGAAATGAGCGGGCTCCCTCGGGCTTGGGTAATTAAACTAAGGGCTCGGGTAGGGTAGGGCCGTGGATTTCCGGCCCTATGACAGCTCTACTGGGGATCCCATCAGCATGGGGCCCCGGCCCCGCCGCGGCCCGGCCAGTCACCTAAATCCCTAACATTGATCCTGCTTGTTAATGTACATTTAACATAAAAATAATTATAGTTACGATGAAAACGATCATTAAATACGCAATAAAAAAAACGGTCGATTTCTTTATCCCCCTACTAAAAATGGACTATTCCATCTTGACATCAACCGGGTCAGAGGTGAACTCAGGGGCTTGAAAATAACAAGATTGGATTTTAGAGACTTATTACAGAACAATTCAATGTCTGAGAGTACCCAAGCCTTGAGTCATTACTTGAAACAAACTCGATTATTTGAAAGAATATAGTTTTATTTTATTTTATTTATTTATTTATTTTTTAGCGTTGTTCCAGTCCATACTCTACACCAGTAGGTGGCGGTAATGCACCTTTCAGTTGTTTGCCAACCACCAAAAAAAGAATCCACTTAGAAGAAGAAGAAGAAGAAGAACTCAGGGGCTTCTGTGGCTAGCTGTTTGTGCTGCTGGGTACTTGGATAAATCCGCAGAGAACCCTGTTGTTTCAAGCCTAATTAAGGTGGCCGGAGGATTTTATTGAGTGTTTTGTGTCGACCATTCGACGGTGAGTCGTTATTTTTATGTATTTTAGTTACTTTTCATTAAATCTGTTGACTACCTATAGACGCTAACTCTGTGGCTAGCTGGTTGGTTGCTGGGTTACTAATGGATAAATCCGCAGAGAACCCCGCTGTTTCAAGCCAAATTAACGTGGCCGGAGGATTTTATTGTGTGTTTTGTGTCGACCATTCGACGGCGAGTCGTTATTTTTATGTATTTGGGTTACTTTTATGTATAAATGCGGTGGCGACACACCCGTGTATTTGAGATTTAAAAGTGGTTTTAGGGATTAAGAGATCATTCTATTTTTTGTTAATTTCGTGGCCGAATAGAATATATGTACGTAAAGTATTAAATAAATCCTTTGATTTTTGTAATTTCATCCTTTTAGGATCATTTTTGTTACTTTTCAGTTGGCAGTGTAGTGCAAATATTGCATAAAGCTGCCGGCTGTATATAAATATATATATATATAATATTTTTTAATGTTCTTAATTTCATGTGTACAGCACTTTGTTGCAGCTGTGGTTGTTTTAAATGGCTTTATAAAGTATCATTATTATTATTTTTATAATTTTAAGCTTATTTGAGCAACTTCCTTCGGGAACCGGAAATGCCGCCTCCGCCATTTTGCGGCTAGTTCCAACCTCGAAACCCTATTTTGAAGGATTGTGTGTCAGAGAAGAGGTTGCCTCATACGGATAAATGAGCTGGAAACGCTCGGTGAACTCTGTGGATGTCTNCATTGATCCTGCTTGTTAATGTACATTTAACATAAAAATAATTATAGTTACGATGAAAACGATCATTAAATACGCAATAAAAAAAACGGTCGATTTCTTTATCCCCCTACTAAAAATGGACTATTCCATCTTGACATCAACCGGGTCAGAGGTGAACTCAGGGGCTTGAAAATAACAAGATTGGATTTTAGAGACTTATTACAGAACAATTCAATGTCTGAGAGTACCCAAGCCTTGAGTCATTACTTGAAACAAACTCGATTATTTGAAAGAATATAGTTTTATTTTATTTTATTTATTTATTTATTTTTTAGCGTTGTTCCAGTCCATACTCTACACCAGTAGGTGGCGGTAATGCACCTTTCAGTTGTTTGCCAACCACCAAAAAAAGAATCCACTTAGAAGAAGAAGAAGAAGAAGAACTCAGGGGCTTCTGTGGCTAGCTGTTTGTGCTGCTGGGTACTTGGATAAATCCGCAGAGAACCCTGTTGTTTCAAGCCTAATTAAGGTGGCCGGAGGATTTTATTGAGTGTTTTGTGTCGACCATTCGACGGTGAGTCGTTATTTTTATGTATTTTAGTTACTTTTCATTAAATCTGTTGACTACCTATAGACGCTAACTCTGTGGCTAGCTGGTTGGTTGCTGGGTTACTAATGGATAAATCCGCAGAGAACCCCGCTGTTTCAAGCCAAATTAACGTGGCCGGAGGATTTTATTGTGTGTTTTGTGTCGACCATTCGACGGCGAGTCGTTATTTTTATGTATTTGGGTTACTTTTATGTATAAATGCGGTGGCGACACACCCGTGTATTTGAGATTTAAAAGTGGTTTTAGGGATTAAAAGATCATTCTATTTTTTGTTAATTTCGTGGCCGAATAGAATATATGTACGTAAAGTATTAAATAAATCCTTTGATTTTTGTAATTTCATCCTTTTAGGATCATTTTTGTTACTTTTCAGTTGGCAGTGTAGTGCAAATATTGATAACGCTGCCGGCTATATATAAATATATATATATATATATATATATATATATATATATAATATATAAATATATAAATAGCGGATTAGATTAGCTTCCCCTAATTTTCATAAGACATTTGTGCTTTTGAAATTGTGGACCTAAAAAAATTAATAAGCGTTTTAGAAATTGTGGAACTAATTTTTTAATTAGCGTTGCCCACCACTGCTAAAGAGTATATATCAACACTTGCTTGTCAGCTGCTTATTCATGATGCTGAATCGGCTAACATCTGGGCAAACCCCTGTCCAACCATCACCTGCTCCTAACTAACAGGAGGTAAAAGCAGCTTCTGCCTGCAGAGAAAAGTCTTGATTTTCTTAAAAACATCTTGCAAGCAAAGGTTAAAGATGAGCAAGTTCTTGCAATTTCCTTTTCACTTTTTTATTTCACAAAATCCAGACGATGATTGCAACACAAATCTGATTGCAACATTTAGAAAATATGCATATTTATTTTGTTGTTCCCAAAAAAAGTTTAGATTACAACTGTTCCCTGTAAGGTTTTAACAAATTACCCAGAGAATATGGACTGACAAACAGACTACACCAGGTACAAGTGTTTATTTACAGTGGAAATATTCAATAATGTGCATGAAGAGGGACTGGAACCCTGGGGAGTTAGAAGAAGGTGGTTGACTTGAGGTGAGTAATTATGATTTTATTTTTTACAGATGGTGTTATGGATATAGTCGAAAGAGCAGGCAGATCCAAAGGTTCAAATGAGTGAATGAAGACATCTGAGGTGAGTCCCAGGTTGAGGTAGAAAGCCAGGAGACCACTGAGGAAGTCACAAGGAAGCTCAAGCAGGAGGAGTCCAGGAACAGGTAGGCAGCAGCAGTAAATGCTGAAACACGTAAGAACACCAGGTAAGTCTTATCTATCACAAGAAAATGCAAAGGTGGCTGGAAACAACTACTGGAAGGCATGTAATGCTCCGGCAGTGAAGGGAGGTCTTCTGCAGCCTTTTGTACACCTGCAGCTCATCAAGGAGATGGTCTACAGGTGTGGCTTGTTGGTGCCATCTTCTGACTGCAGGTTGATAAAAGAACTGAGCTCCTACATTCCCAAAGTACAAAGACAAGTTTTTCTTAAATACTATAAAGATATTTTATTTTAAATGTATTTTAATGAACTTTTCGGGTATTTAGTTGGTACGTAGTGTACACCTCATACTTATCAAAAATATTATCTGTAATTACATGGAAACAAGGGGTGGTTAGTACCAGGGAGGTGTGTACACAATATGTAGCAGGTAAGGACAAAATAGTGCCTGTTACTTACAAATTAACAACCCAATATGCACCAGGTACATAAACATAGGTACACACATAATAATAATAATAATAATAATAATAATAATAATAATAATAATAATAATAATAATAATAATAATAATAATAATGTTATGTATTGTCACCATTGTATGTTCCCATACCATGGTGACATTGGATCTCTGCATTTAACCCATCCACCACCAGGTGGAGCAGTGGGCGACTATTGGGAGCACCCAGGGGACATTTTGGGGATATGGTGTGTTGCTCAGAGACACCATGAGATGTTCAATGACTGGGGATTGAACCAGTGACTTCTAGGTCCCGAGTCAGCAGCTCTGTATTGGGTATTGCTATCAAAAGTTGTGAAAAAAGTTAATTGTTTAAGTTTGCCGGTGATGCCTTCAAGTCAGAGACAATTTGTTTGTTTTTCTTGTTTCGTCATGACAGCAGCAATTCTAAAATATGGTTTCTTTTTTCTGCCACTATCTGAGCCGTTGATAACACACACACATACACACACAAAACTTTATAGTTAAACGATCACAATGGTGTTTTAGTTTTCTCTTCTCCCTGCAGGTTTATCCACTGGAGGCTGTCTTCCAACATGGCGGCTGAATTGTGTTTAAACAAACTGTGATGTTGTCAGAGATCTCACAAGAGTCTCAGAAAGGCCAGAAAATTTGACTTTAATGGTCAATAATCCTTTATTAAATATGTTTTAGTTGCTTAGAAAATATAAACTCGTCAGGCCTTTATATTTGCTGTTGAAAATAGACATTTCCAAATAGATACTTAAGAATGTATTTCCTGGTCACCAGGTAAGTATAATACACCTCACCAGCTCTTGATTTAGAACCTTTTTCACTACATTCATGGGATGAAAAAAATCAATATCCTCTAAACGTTCCCTACTTGTACTGATGCTATCGTGAAACAGAATGTGTGAAGAGCTTTTCAAACATTTATTACTGCAGCAAAGTTCCTACATGCAGGTTTAATTCAGAATGCGCCGCAGACTGCTTGTAAAAGTGAAAGAGAACACCTACGGTATTGAGAGTTTGGGTGAGGCAGGTGCAGGAGAGGTACCTAGGTTTGTGAATGGACGAGATAAGGAACTGATCTTTATCACTGCTGCTGCTTCTTGCTCTCCCTTTTTCTTTTACCTCCTTTCCGTGTTTCTCTGCCTCCAAGTAATTCCTTCAGGCTCATTTCTTAATGAAGGCCATGAAATGTTTCAGGAACCAATTATGTCGTGGCATTTTTAAAAGACCAACGTCCCTTGTAAGTGCAGATTGTGGCTTACTCTGGGCTTCTCTACAAGAAAAATGAAAACGTGTCAGACCTGAGCAGCGACTGAAGGAGTGTGGATTTACCCAGAGAAACGCAACATCAGCACTTCTTTTATCTAGCTTCTTTTTTCCCCTGGGTCCACTCGTGGATTCACATTTTTCTTTATTATTATTTTTCTTCAGTAAACTGCTACGTAGCCGTGACTGACCTTGACTTTCTCTACAACTCATTTTTAGGGACAAGTGTGGGCTGATAGTGCATGAGAGAAATGCCTGGAAACTGATTTTATCTCTTGTTAAGTTAAAAAATATGGTAGTTGTCGTATCATATATCGTCTTTCAAGTCTGTTTGAATTGAAAATGTTCTTTTTCCTTACTTTTACTTGTAATTTTTTTTTCTTTCATATATTGATGAATTGCAGCATTTTCCTTCCGTACTTTGCCGCAAAGTTGATAAAAACCACAGTGTTTCTCACACGGCGTGCTGGCTTTCTGCACAAAGGAAGACATTAAACGTCAAAGGAAGACAGGGATAACTAAGGGAATAAACTCCTCTAAGCAACAAACTCTTTGAAGTTGCATGTATTTGTACAACATGCATAGTGATTTGTACCACTACAGTATGTTGTGATATTTATGAAGGGGGAAGAGTTTCACAGAAGTGCAGATGTTGATTCACAGTTTTTTTAATGCTATTTTGAGAATATGCAAATAATCCCTGGAACGATTGACACTGAAGGTCGTTCATTAACATAAGTCAATTCCTCTGCACTTCTTTGGGGAGAGAAATAAAACCAGCATTCTGTCTTCTCTCACAGCAGAGTGCAAATGAAAGGCAGACTCATGCAACTTGCAGCAAAGTTCAGTGCAGCAGGAAAATAAAATACTGCCTCACTTTGTTTGTGTGCGTGCAGGGAATGTTTGATCACAGCCTTGCTTTATGATTAATGCTTTGATTTTCCCAAACTGTAAACATGAAAAGCCAAAAAGAGTTTACTGTATTCTGAAGAGGAGAGGAAAGTACATCCAGGACCACGAGTTACCCACAAGGAAAGTGATGCTGCAATAACTAAATAAAAATCTCAGCAGTTGTGTCTGAGGGCGGTTGTGTGGCGATGCATTAGGATTGTTTAAATAACCAGTTTGATGCATTCTGGGGTTAATATAAGGTCACTGGTCCAGATTAACAAAATAAAAGTCTTGTTATCCACAGTAACGGTGGTGGATGTTGTCCTTTCAGGCACATCTGTGTTCTAGAATTGTGCCGCTCGGGGTGGCTGCTTGTTGGAGCTGCTCTCTTACATTCATTCTGAAATTTTGCTTTTGAAAACTCCAACTCCTTTTTTTCCAGTATGTAAATCACTTTTTTCAGACCATTACTTCCTCTGGTATCGGATGCTGTGCAGCTGGAAGGATTTTTACTGAAACTTTTTACTTTTGGGAATTTGTTATGATGCGTAACCATGGTAACAAGGTGGTTTTCTACAACTAGGAGCGGCTGATTAAAATCTCAAAAACTCAAATGATACCTCAGTTACAGCTCCAAATCCCAGATGAGTTGAAAAGGAGGTGCGGTGGATGCATTCTCGTCTACCTGGCAGCAGTGCTCGAATGCCTGACCACTGAGATCCTGGAGCTGGCAGAAAATGTGACTTGTGACAGTGGGTTGACCAGGATTGTCCCTCGACACCTGCAGTTCATATGCGGGGACGAGGGGCTCGGCAGCTGCTGGGAGGAGTGGCCATCACTCGGGGAGGAGTGGCCATCACTCGGGGAGGAGTGGTCATCACTCCGGGAGGAGTGACCATCACTCGGGGAGGAGTTCTGCCTGTCATTAGGGCAGTCCTGTTGCCCAAGAGGACAGAGAAGGCTGCTGGGTCCAGGTGGACAGATCAGCATCTGCAGCCAGTTTCTTCAGATCCGCTGAGAGACGGACTGTGCAGATCCTTCCTGCCTACAGACAGCTTCTATAACAACTCTTTAATGAATTACAAGATGATGAGCAACAACAATTAATTTCCCTTTGGGATTAATAAAGTATTTTTGAATTTGAATCAAATTTGAATTTCAAGCCACACCAGTTCATGAGGTTTTTATTTAAGAAGACTAAACAAGGATCTCTGGGAATCAAACTAATAAAAAAGCTTTTTAGGACAAAACTTGAAACAGTTAATGAAGTGAAGTATCATAAAGTATGCTGAGACCACTGACATGCAGATAACACTGGACTTCATATTGTAATGTAGACATTGAAGCCAAAGCAGGTGTATCATTCCCAAAGAATCGTCCTAAAACACAATATATGTCTTACTTTTTATCATTATACATATTAGCATGTTGCTTAAATTGTCTTTTTTTGTTACCTTGTGAGTTGAGAAAACAATTTTTGTGCACACAAGAGTCATATCAAGATCACAGAAAATTACATTTCCAGCCCGTGTGTTACTTCACAGTGAAATCTGCAAAAGAGCAACAAGTTTGACAAATTGGGCATAAATTATGTACAATGTTGTTTTCAAGTTGTGGAATGTCATTGAATTACTAAATTAGCTCAACCATTGACTATAATCCTTTCACTCTCCTGTATCTGAGATGGTCTGTGTGTTCTGGGGCCTCATGTACAAAGACTTGCGTAGATTTCTTACTGAAAAGTCACGTACGGACAAATCCAGAAAAGTGTCCACGCACAAAAAAATCCAGATTTATCAAACTGTGCGTACACCGGTATCCACGCACATTCCTTATGTACAACACAATCAACGTGGAATTCAGCGCACATGAGAGAGTGGCCGACTCCGCCTTTGACACGCCTCCGTATGAATATGCAAAGTCATTCAAATATGCCATGCACGACAGGAATGTCGTCTCTGCTCCATTGCAAATCATGTCGGAACGTGGAAAAAAGAGGAACTTCACGGACTGTGAACAGGAATCACTTCTGAGTGAGGCAGAGAAGCACGGAAAAAGGTTTTATTCGGCACGCCTAGCGCAAAACATACCATCCACTTTTAAACAAGAAGTTGACCCATCTGCTCTAACATGCCTGTATAGGTTAGTGGTGAGCGCGCCCGCCCTTCGTCCCAAAGGTCGTGAGATCGACTCCCCCTTGGTACAACGTTTTTTTTTTTCATTCCAGATTTAAAGAACACAGGACAACTATTTAATAAAACAACAAGAAATAGAACAATACATGAAATGAAAGGAAGCAGACGATTTCTTGTTTTGTAAATAGTTTTCATGTGTATTTAAATCTGGAACGAAAAAAAAAAGAGAAACGTTGTACCATGCGAGATTCGAACTCATGACCTTTGGAACTAAAGGCAACCGCGCTACACACTGACCTAAACGTAGGCGTGTTGGTACAGCTTGGTTAACTTCTTATTTAAAGAAATCACATCTCATTGTTGTCAATATCGTTGCCACTATTTGGCGCATGCTTTTATATCCACTCATCTAATTGCGTCCATGTGGATGTAATAATTGTTAATCATGTGTGTTTGGTGGGATTTATGATTATTTTCATATCATGGACACAGTTTCTCTGAATAACCTGTAAGTGTCGCCAAAGGAACAATAACCACAGAAACGTGCGTACGCAAGCAGGGGAGCAGCCGTGGATTTGTACGTGGATGCGCAGATATTCCCGTTCATATCAGATTTGATACATACGCCACTTTGCGTGGAAAGTGACGTGCGCAATGTTTTTGTGCGTGCGCACGGTTGATACATGAGGCCCCTGGTGTCTTGTGATCTGTGTTTTCCTGTTCTCCCTCATGTTACCAGCTCCTGTCACACCTGTCCTCTATCCCAATCACCCCAGGTGTTCTGCATCATTAGTGTTCCTTTATATTCTGACCCTTTGTGTCTTATTTGTCTGTGGATTGTCCGGTATGGAGCCGTGTTCTGCGTTACCTCAGTGTCTCCTCGAAAAAGTAAATTAGCTGTAACTCCCTATCGAAGATGCATATTCCTGTCCACAAGTGTAAAAGAGATTAAATACTATAAACTGAACTACCCAAAATCTGCTTTATTTTGAAAAACAGGTTGCCGTAAAGTAAGCATTTAGCATTAAATGCACTAAAATGTGGTGCTGATTCAAATGCCAGTAAAATCTCTAACATGTGTGCAGTTTATGCACTGGTGTAGCTAATCCCATTCATTCAAGCTGCTTGCAGGTGTAGCAGTCTGTCTCAGGTTTGATTATTTTATTTTATTTTTAAGCCAAACCACTGGCATCACTAGAAGCTAAGTGGAAATGAGCCTGAATTGGTTTTATTAGTTATGCTTGTGCTTCTCTTAAGATATCATCTACTGTATTTATTTTAATTCATTTCTATTTTTTTAATTCATTTCTATTGTTTTTATTTTTTTTTATTCTTTTTTTTTTTTATATATATATTTTTTTACAGTTGGCTGCTAATATGCTTTTATTTATTCATATATAAAAGGTCTGGAGGAATAAATGACACCTAAATATAACAGTTGGCACAGAAGGCACAGTGTTTTCATTGTGGCTTGATTTAGAAAAAAATACATTTTAGTGTATGTTGGCTTTTATTAAAAAATAATAATTTACAAGCTGTGATGTTTTTAAAGCTAATTTTCTCATGAGACCTACTCATTCATACTGTTGATTAATAATTGGCCCAATATCAGAAACAATTTCCAGGAGTCCTATAAATCTATATTAGTTCTACAGTACGGTTCTACAACAAGGACACTTTTGTTTTTTAAAACTGGTTTATTTATAATTTCGTATAATCAATCAACTTAATTCGCACACATTCGTAGCACATTTTAAAAACCACAGGGTTAAACAAAGTGTTGTACAATAACACAAAAGATAAATTAATTAAAATGATAAAAAAAACATACAAAGCATACAAAAATAAAAAAATACATATACCAGTCTTACTGCAGGTATGTTAAAATACCATAAAAAATAAGATCACATGTTAAAAGCCAAAGACTAAAAGTGTGTTTTTAAAAGGGATTTAAAAACAGGAAGAAAGGAGGACTGTCTGACACTCAAAAGTAAGTTGTTCCACAGCCTGGGAGCAACGACAGCAAATGCTCTGTCACCACTGAGCTTCAGCCTAGTTTTGGGCACTGATGAAGCATGAAGTTTGAATTATAAAAACTACAAAAAACAATTATATGATATTGTGTTTTTATTGAACTTTGTGTTTATTTAAATAAATAAAAATGAATCAAATTTGATTTAATTAGCTCTTTTATTATCCATCCATTTAAAACTGACAGTGTGAAAATGTTGCAAATGCTATTCATTTGTCTTGTTAGCAACACATCTAGTGCTGGGAATGTATATATAAAAAAAACTATCTTAAAATAAAATGGAATTAAGTATAGGTTGCTTTCACAGTTTTAAAATGACATTTCATGGTAAAACAAGAAACAATGAATATTAATTAGAACGTCTGAAATAAAATCATGTTTGCTTCTAACACTTTCAGTCAATAGTTTGAAAACAATTTCCCTCTTGAGTTCTCTAGAGTCTTTAAACTATTTCTGAGATGTCTAAAAAAGCCAGAGGACCAGACTTAGCTTTTTTAGATTTTTCTACCTGGATTATTGAGCATGCATCAGGGTATTTCTGAGATGTTTAAAAAATTGTATCTGTCTTTTCTGAAGGAGCTTTTTCCCTCGTGTCCAACGTTCACGTGCCGTGACATTATGGCTCCTTACATGATTTAATCAAAACACTGCTTGTAGGAGCCATATAAAGGATTTAAGTTTAAAAGAAATGTTTATTTTTGTTGCCTGAATTGATTCTGTGAGTTACAGCCAGGTTCTATTGTTTGAAGAAAAATAAGCATTTGGAATTGTATGCTGTTGAAGCTTATGACGTGGTGCCTTCTGATTGGCTGTTGAAATGGGTATAAATATGACGTAAGCATTCGTTTATTCAGTAGAAGTCTGGCACCCGAAGAGTAACACAGTCTTTTGACCGTCACTTTCTATTTGTTTTGAATCTGTATGCCTTTTTTTTGTGTATATTTTTATTAAGTTCAGTAAAGACACAAATATAATCGCTGGATTCAAGACCTCCTTTTTTGAAGAAATGTGTCGCGTATGAAAGAGCTTGAAGGGGCTAGACTAGTGAGAGCTTCTGCACTTACATCAAGTCAAAAGACTGAACATCAAGTCAAAAGACTGAACAGCAAGTCAAAGACTTCTCATTCAGGACTCTTTCAAGACCAAGACAGAAAGGAAAGAGGACTTATGGACTATCTGAGAGTCGACTACATCAAGGAGGACCCCGCTGGAGTTGAAAAATAAAGCCGCAAGCGCCGCCGTTGAGAGCAACAGAAACTTCAGGTTGGTTGCTAAGCAACAAAAAAACGGTTGGTTAAGCTAACAGGCGAACGGAGCCAGCACCTCCATAAACCCCGTGAACTGTGAAACAGAAATCTACACATAAAGGAACTCTTTCACACACGTTTGTGTGAACTTTTTAGAAGAGTTAGAAGCTGTGGAAGCTCACAGTTTGTGTGTAAAGATTTAAAAGTAAAGTAAACGGGAAAAGATGTCAGACGTTGGTGAAGTTGCGGCCGTTGGCCAGAAGAGGGAGCCAAAGCCCACAGAACAAGCTGTTGATGAGAAACTCATGAGATTAAAAGTAGCCAGAAGAGGAAAACTTTCACAGTTGACAAAAGAGAAGAATAACATTGAAAGATTGAAACAAAATGAATGCAATATTGATTTTATAGATGAAGAATCTTTACCAAACTTTGTCAAATGCCTGGGAGAGTATAAAAACATTAATGAAGAACTGTGTGAACTGTTAAATGAAGAGGATAAATGCAAAGACCAAGATGTGTTCCAGCATAGACATTCTGAGTTTAAACTTTTCATACAAAGCATTATACAATGGATACACGATGTAATATGCCCTCCAGAGGATGATGTTGGTCCACACAACAGTGTTTCAAAGGCTAACTCAGTTGCAAGTAGTACATCACAAGGATCAAGTACAACTTCAGCGCGGCTGAGAATTAAAGCAGAACATGAAGCACTCTTAGCAAGAGCAGCAGCTATGAAAAAGAAAGAAGCAATTCAACAAGAAGAAGCTCGTCTAAAATTTAGAATAGAGCAACTAGAAATTGAAACAGAACTTGCTATTTCAGATGCAAAATTAAAGGTGTATGAAGAGTTTGAAGACGCTCAGAAGTCTGAGGTCGATTCTTTTCAAGCTGCTCCAAAACTCAGAACTGAGCCTGTTCATTCTGCAGGCAAATTAGAAAAACAAGAAACATTCTCAGAGGATGGACAACAGGCAAATCTCAACCCTCCTGTATCAAAGAGCACTCCAACACATGTCCAGTGTTCTGATGCTTTTTCAGCTGATCTGTTCCAGGTTCTGCAGCAACAAAATCACCATACTGAAATGCTCATAAAACAGCAAGGTTTGTCCCGACTTCCTCAGAGAGAAGTTCCAGTATTTACGGGTGACCCCCTTACCTACAGATCCTTCATAAGAGCTTTTGAGCATGCCATAGAGAACCAAACGGATAGCCAACAAGATCGTTTGTATTATTTAGAACAGTTCACAGGCGGAGAACCGCTGGAACTTGTACGTAGTTGTGAGCACATGAAGCCAGACAGAGCTTATAGAGAAGCAAGGGTTTTGCTTGATCGACACTATGGAGATGAGTTAACCATTTCCACAGCATATATCAAAAAAGCTATGGAATGGCCTCAAATAAAACCAGATGACAGAAAGGGGCTGAATACATTTGCATTATTTCTGATTGGATGTTCCAACACATTAACGATGTGGACTACATGTGTGAAATGAACAACCCAACAAACATGAAAAGCATATTGTGCAAACTTCCATATAAACTGAAAGAAAAGTGGAGAAGTCATGCTTACAACTTTAAAGAAAGAAAAGGAACACCAGCCAAATTTCCTGATCTTGTAGAGTTCATCTACCAACAAGCAAAGATTGCCAATGATCCGTTATTTGGAGATATTCTTGATGCCACTCCATGTAGTCAGAGTGGGGCACAAAAGAAATTTGACCAAGTTAAAGGCCTTTCAAAGAGAAGCAGTTTTGCTGTGAATATATCTCCTGCTGAAAAGGATGCAACAAAGAGTCAACAGGATGAAACTTCATCATTCAAAACAAGTGCTTTTCAAAGCCCATGTCTTTACTGTAAGAACAGCCATGCTTTGAGTGTTTGCAACAAAATTAAAGAAAAGCCTTCGAAAGAAAGAATACAGTTTCTGAAATCACAAGGTCTTTGTTTTGGATGTCTAACTGCAGGTCATCTATATAAAGACTGTAGAAAAAAGGCCTCATGTTCGGACTGTTCTCTTAAGCACCCCACTATTCTACATGTGTTGAAGCAGGACGTTGTGTCAGAAGAAAACAATGTGGATGACAACCCACAAAACACAAGTGAAGTTACAAGTGCTCTTGTGTCTGCTGGTTGTAAAAGTGAAGTCACTGGGGCCGGAGAAAATGACTGCATACTTCCCATTGTACCTGTACAAATAAGACACAGGAAAAACAGGAAGATCATTAAGACTTATGCATTCCTGGATCAAGGTAGCACAGCAACCTTTTGCACCGAGGATCTTGCGAATAAGTTAAATATTCGTGGGAAAAAGAAAGAAATCCTTCTTCGCACCATGGCACAGGAACAGAAAGTCTGTAGTTATGTTCTTACAGATTTAGAGGTCTGTGGTCTCGATGAAGAAGACTTCATCACGCTGCCAGATGTGTACACTCAACCAGACATCCCTGCAACAAGAAGTAATATACCAAAAGAGCAAGATTTGGAGAGATGGCCTTACCTGAACCAAGTTCATCTTCCCAGACTAGAGTCAAATATTGGACTTCTCATTGGAGCTAATGCTCACCAGGCTATGGAGCCGTGGAAGATTATCAACAGCCAGAATGATGGACCATATGCTGTGAAAACAGCTCTGGGCTGGGTGGTAAATGGACCAGTCAGCAGATGTCAAGTTATGGACTTATGTGTCACTAAAAAACAAGATTTTCTTGTCAATCGTATATCTGTATTGAACATTGAAGACATGCTGGTGAAGCATTACAATGCAGATTTCCCAGAGCGACAGTATGAGGACAAACAAGAACCATCTCAGCAGGATAAGCAGTTCATGCATGCTGTAACTACACCAACACAGCTCACAGATGGTCATTATTGCATCAAGCTGCCTCTGAAAGATGAGCTGAGACCCCTTCTGGCACCAAAGACGGATGAAGAAAAAGACAGAGTCCCAACACCTCCCTCTCCTCCCAAGAAGAAAAAGAGTGAAACAAAGAAACGTTTTGCCAACTCAGATGAAGACAACCCTGTTCATATGAAAAAACACAAAAAGGAGAAGGCAAAGGAGGCAGGAAAGCATAAAGACAAAAGACAAAAGGGAAATAAAAAGAAAGCAAAGAAGGATGCTAGTGGTTCAACCAATCTGTTTAAAAAGTTCCTGCTCAACTGTGAGGCTAAAGATCGAGCTCCTCGCAGGTCACCAACTCATCCACCTGCTGTAGAGAAAAGCAGCAGCAAGCCCACAAAGTTAACAGGAAAGAGTGAAAAGTTTTCCAAGCCTGCTAAGAAGTCTGCTGCACAGAAACCAGACCACGAGAAGACGGAGAGGACCAAGCAACAAGAGGCTACCAGACCGGGACATAGTTCTGGCTTTAGCCTGGACAGTGACGAGCGAGAAGAGGAATGCACGGGAAAAGCACGGCCTACAGATGATTTCAGAGAACGAAAGGAGAGGCCTGAGGACGTGCAGCATCCAAGCTGGAAGAAGAAAATATCAGCTGAAGATAGGAGGAAGAGGAGAAAGGACAGTGAGCCCAGACTCTACGTGGTCTGTGATGAAGATCAGGAGCCACCATAGAGCTCTGATAAATCTGACAAGAGTCAAGCCACTTTGAGTCTTGGAATGGACCTCAACATGGACTGGATGACTCTGGACGACTTCCAGACGCATCTGAATGGAGAATAAAATTTTTCATTAAGAGACTGTTTTGTAACCAAATTAAGCAAGCTTTTGTTTGATAAGTTACTGAAATATGTATGGCTCCAATTTAAGTTGAGTTAATAATTGATATGTTAATACATAGTCAATTAGGGGCCGGAAAATGTAGGAGCCATATAAAGGATTTAAGTTTAAAAGAAATGTTTATTTTGTTGCCTGAATTGATTCTGTGAGTTACAGCCAGGTTCTATTGTTTGAAGAAAAATAAGCATTTGGAATTGTATGCTGTTGAAGCTTATGACGTGGTGCCTTCTGATTGGCTGTTGAAATGGGTATAAATAGGACGTAAGCATTCGTTTATTCAGTAGAAGTCTGGCACCCGAAGAGTAACACAGTCTTTTGACCGTCACTTTCTATTTGTTTTGAATCTGTATGCCTTTTTTTTGTGTATATTTTTATTAAGTTCAGTAAAGACACAAATATAATCGCTGGATTCAAGACCTCCTTTTTTGAAGAAATGTGTCGCGTATGAAAGAGCTTGAAGGGGCTAGACTAGTGAGAGCTTCTGCACTTACACCTGTCATTAAAATACTTCTTCAGTAAAGGTCTGATTGCTGGGCAGCACATCCTGGTGAAATCAGATAACAGGACCACAGTGTCCATCAACAGAGGGGGAGGGACAAGGTCCCGGGCCCTCCTTGGACTGACGCAGAGGATGCTCACATGGTGTGCTCCAAGAATCTTGTCACTTAGGGCGACTCATGTCCCTGGTGATGTAAATTATGGAGCAGATGCCCTCTCAAGAGGGCCTCTCTTGGCGTCAGAATGGAGCCTGAACCCACGGATTGTGGAACAGGTCTGGTCACGATTTGGGAGAGCCTCTGTGGACTTGTTCGCTTGCAGGGCTAGCTCACAGTGTGACCTCTACTTCTCCTTGAGGGAAACAGACGCACCATTGGGAATGGATGCTCTGGCACATGATTGGCCAGCAGGGGTGCTCTACTATGCCTTTCCACCTGTCCCACTGATCGAGGCACACTGACACTGGAACGTGTGCGCCAGGGAGCCCTCTCCCTGATCCTGATAGCCCCCAGATGGCCACAGAAACCGTGGTTCCCGGAATTGATCTCAATGTTATCAGGGATACCATGGCAATTGCCTATTCACAGGGACCTGCTGACTCAGGCACGTGGGCAGCTTCTACACCCACGTCCGGAGTTGTGGCAACTTTCAGCCTGGCCTTTGAAGGGAACTGGCTGAGAGCCTAAGGCTTTGATTGCTTTATCCCAAAACAAACAGTAACAACATACGCAAGGATACCCCTTGGTGTTTATGTTTGCTTAGGAGATGTTTAATGGAAGGGTTTCCCCTCTCCTTAACAGATCTCCAACATCAGGATGGGCCCCACTTGTCAGTCGTGCCCCTTGTATATATAAAAAAGTTTTTACCCTAGGGACTTGGGAGGTTACCCTGTGCTTGACCAGGGTTTTCTACCTCCACATTTGTCACCCAATTACTTGTGACGTAATGGGTCCCTTGCTCCTTTCCTCCTGTTTCTCAGGTTGTTCCAGAGAGAAAAAGGAGCTGATGAGTACTCACGCTAGTGGAGCACGCTTAAGCCTCCGGCAGAGCTCAGCGTACTGCATGTACGCCACTCTACGCGCGCATTCTGTGCGCACACGTTCGCTGGCACAGCTCTGCGCACACGTTCGCTGGCACAGCTCTGCTTTCGTTCTCGCGTTAAATGCTTGCGTTTTTGCTCCAAATTCTTGTTGTAATTTGAGCAGCTGCATGCAGAGCGTCTACCTACGGGACAAACTGAGGTCGCTGATTGGTCATTTGCTGACACGCCTACTCAATTGATTGACAGGTCGAGTGGGAGACAAAAAAAATGCATGAGCTGGCTCGGCTGCAGCCGCTGCGGTGTTTCTAAACTTTATATGTTAATAAAAAGTTCTAAAAAATAAAAACAGGGAGCCTTGGTCCTGCAGCCCACAGCCCACCAGGAAATATTTAGAACGTCGCGCAGCCAGGTAGGACATGAGTCGTGACAAATTCATTCATTTCAGTCATGGAGTTAGCGGAGGAGGAAGCGATTACTTGACTTTTGACGAAAAAACAAAACAAAAGTCCTGATCAGCGATGAAGAAGAGGAATTTAATTCATTTGTGTAACATACAAAACAGTCCGGCGCCGGGCAATTTATGGTGAGACAATGCACATTGCGTACGCGGTCATAAAATTTGAGCTTTGCGCGTTCGTGCCCTGCGGGGCTACGCTTGTGCCTCTGCGTACGTACGGCGCAGTGTGGCGTACTGCCTGTACGATGAGCTCTGCCGGAGGCTTTAGGCTGTCTCTAGCTGGTGTTGTTTATCTATGTGCCCAGTTGAAACATCAAGTTGATGTTTTTTACTTTTGGCAGTTTTTCTTCTCAGGCTGTACTCTCTACATACCCTGTAGAAAGCAGCTGGGAAATGCCTGTCTTTTTAAGGCGGATGTTCTCACATGCATTTTGCTGAGCATTTCAAGGGCGTGAATGAATTACGTTCCCATAGCATATGTTGCACCGAGAGACCATGACTGAAAGGGAACTGAAAGTTATGCACCATAACTCATGTTCCCTGAAGGAAGGGAACGAGGTGCAACATATCTGGCCCTTTCAATGCTGAAAGCTCGGTGAAGTGCATTTTGGAGAAAGATGGATGGGCGTCAGCGGCTTAAATACCCAGAGGGCGGGGCCTCTGGCGCAACGCTGACGCCCTTGCCGTAAAGGCGTGAATGTATTCCTTCAGGTAATTGCGCGGGGGCGCAATTCCCATAGCATATGTTGCACCTCGTTCCCTTCCTTCAGGGAACATGAGTTATGGTGCATAACTTTCAGATTTGTTGGTAGAGGCACAGGAAGTTCTCTGCTCTATCATTGAATGGCAGATGACAATAGTGGCAAGCTCAAACTCACTATCATCTTTACTTTTTTTCCAGGTAAAAAATAGTCCTTAGTTCATATCTTTTGCTTTTCCTTATACATTGCATCCAGAAAGTATTCACAGCGCTTCACTTTTTCCACATTTTGTTAGGTTACAGCTGTGATGATTGGCTGTATTATGTTTATGTCCACTAGGTGGCAGTCATGAGTCTGCATGAATGTGAAGTATAGACACAAGCGTAAGAGTTCTGTGAGATACCTATCAGCAAGACACCTGTGAGCAGAGCTTAAATAAAAGTGCCTAAGCAGTAAAAGAAGACTGGTTCTTATCAAACGCAAGTATAAGAGCTTTATTCCAAATTGTATTAAATTAATCGCTTTTCTCAAATTTCTATGCACAACACCCATTTCAACAATTACCTGCAGGATCAATAAAGTTCTATCTTATTTTATGACAATGTGAAAAAAAAAAATTCACACATACCTGTTTATATGAGGTCCCACTGTTCACAGTGCATGTCGGAACACAAACACCAAGATATTTATGAAACGTGTGTGTGAATCTTGTTCAGCCCTGTGAGGGCGCAGAGTGTTACAGAATGTTCCATGTCAAGTTGACCTATCTTACTGGAAAAGGAAAGGATGTTTATCGTACAGAGTGGTGCAGATGTTAGAGAAGGTGGGTCTGATGATCAGAAGATTGCTGGTTCAACTCCCAGTAAAGACAACATCAAAATGTAGGTGGAAAAGGTGAAACACACACACCTGCCTCTACCCTCATTTGCCCCACTCTGGAACCTTCAGCAAGGCCCTTAACCCCCACCATCTGCTCCCCCCGGGCACCCTAGATGGCAGCTCTTGGCTCCACACAGAGGGCTGTGATAGCTCAGTGGTCTGTAGCTGCGTCAGGAAGGGCATCTGGTGTAAAAACAATTACCAAGTCTTTGTGTGACTTGGTTCGCTGTGGCGACCCCTGAAGAAGGGAGCAGCCGAAAGAAGAAGAAAAAAAGTTAATCTTACAGGAAGTGAACCTGGCATGAGAATGTAAGGCAAAGACCCTGGAAATTCAGAGACCCAGAATTTCAAGACCCAGAGACAAGATTGTGTTGAAGCTAGGGCTTTAACTGTCACAGTCGGTGTGGTGTTGGAGGAATGAACCCAGTGGTGCAGACAGGAGGACTCACGGAGGCCGAGTAGAAAATCCAAAAACATTTTAATCACAACAAGAACTCAAAAACTGATGAGGCAGCACTTACAAACTGGAACTGACGAAACATGACTGAAGTACAGACAGGACAGACCAGGGAAATAGACGAATGACCCGACAATGAAACACACAAGAACGCTGACTAATGCATCATAATTAACTATAATCACAAACACCTGAGACGTAGACCTGGGAGACACAGGGTGTAAGGAGGGAGACAGACCAACAGAGGGAGCCATCCTTACATTAACAGACTACTCGAGTAATCGACACATCGATTCCTAGGACATCTATCGAGTTTTTTCCAGCAAATACAGGCTCCCTCCACACTCTCCTAAAGTGTCTGGACGACATTAAGACTTGGATGGCTTCAAACTTCCTAAGTTTTAATGACCAGAAGACTGAAGTCATCATCTTCAGCCCTAGCTCAGCTGCCGCCTCTGATCACATAAACTTGGACTCCCTCCAGCCCTATCTCAAAAACTCTGTAAAAAATCTTGGGATGGTTTTCGACTCAGACCTTAAGTTCGATAAACAAATCAGCTCCGTTCTCCAGAAGAGTTTCTTCCAGCTGCGGCAGGTTGCTAAGCTCAAGCCGGTGCTGTCCAGATCTGATCTTGAGACCCTAATCCATGCGTTCATCACAACCCGCCTGGATTATTGTAATGCACTGTATGCTGGGATCAGCGAGGCCTCCTTTACACGCCTTCAGCTCGTGCAAAATGCAGCAGCTCGGCTTTTAACCGGTACTCGTAGGTATGAGCACATCACACCTGTTCTCTCCTCCCTGCACTGGCTCCCCGTGCGAACTCGAGTCGACTTTAAAATCCTGTTGCTGACCTACAAATGCCTAAATGGCCTCGCTCCCCTCTACCTCTCCGAGCTGCTGGAACCATATGTTCCATCGCGGGCCCTGAGATCATCTGATCAGATGCTCTTGGCGGTCCCAAAAACACGTCTGAAGCTCCGTGGAGATCGAGCGTTTTCAGTCACCGCCCCCAAACTCTGGAACAACCTCCCCCCCAACATTAGACAGGCCTCCTCCCTTCTCATGTTCAAATCCCTGTTAAAAACCCATCTGTTCTCTCTGGTGTTTCATACGGTGTGAGCTGTCGTAGTGTATATATATTTTTTTACTGTGTTTTTTTTTTCATTTTAATTTGTTCTTATACATTTTTATGTACTTTTACTACTGTAAATAATTGTTACTATTGGTGTGTGTTACTGTTTCTGTACATTTTTAAACTTTTATGCTGTGTGTGTGAAGCACCTTGGTAACAGTTTATCTGTTTTAAGCTGTGCTATAGAAATAAAATTGACTTGACTTGACTTGACTTTTAATTTCACATCGAGTATTCATAGTGACGTCATCACGTCGCAGTTACAGAACAGAAAATGAATCAACTTCCTGTTTGGAGGGCGTCGCAAACCGGTGTTACACCAAATTCTGTGTCCACCGCATATTTTGACCACAGGGGGCAGTGTTGCATGCACTGTTGCCTGTCACAGAATAGTGTAACACCGGATCCAATCGACCGAACCAGAACCAGCTTCCACTGACTTTGTTTCACCAACAAAAAGCAACAAATATTAATCTCTAAACCTATAAAAAAAAACTATAAACATATTAATCCTTAAAACTAAACCTAATGCGCAGCACCGCTGGTGGTGCGGTCGACCGCCCCACTGTTTTTAAGTTTCGTTTTTGACGTGCCGCACGTTTCTTTCACTTTTGCAGCTTAATAATAAAAAAAATTGGTTTTGTTTTCCTGTGATTTATCTGCAGTTTGATCAATGGTAGTCCAGCATAATGTACACTCCCAATGTTTTGTTGGTCTTTTTTTTTGTAAATATTAAATGACGTTTCTTTTTGTGTTTTTATTTTTATTTTTATTTTTTTGCATCTTAAGATCCTATGACATCAACTACTCAAGTTATAAAGCTTTATTATGTTAATGTCGAGTTAAAAAATTATCTACTCAGTCAACCCCTAGTTGAGGCACAAATATGGGGAAGCATACAGAAAAATTGCTGCTGCCTTGAAGGTCCCATTGGGCAAAGTGGCCTCCATCGTTCATAAATGGGAGAAGTTTGGAACCAGGACTCTTCCTAGAGTTGGCCAGCCGTCTAAACTGAACAATTGGGAAAGAAGGGCTTTAGTCAGGGAGGTGACCAAGAACCTGGTGGTCACTCTGTCTGACCTGCAGCATTCCTCTATGGAGAGAGGAGAACCTTCCAGAAGGACAACCATCTCTGCAGCAATCAATTAATCAGGCTGTGTGGCAGAGTGGCTAGAGTCTAAACAAAAGCCACTCCTTAATAAAAGGCACATGTCTGCTAGTCTGGAGTTTGCCAAAAGGCACCTGAAGGATTCTCAGACCATGAGAAACAAAATTATCTGGTCTGATGAGACAAAGATTGAACTCTGGTGTGAATTGTCAGGCATCATGTTTAGAGGAAACCAGCTCATCACCAGGCCAATATCATCCCTACAGTGAAGCATGGTGGTGGCAACATCATGCTATGGGGATGTGTTTCAGCAGCAGGAACTACAGACTAGTCAGGACAGAGGGAAAGATGAATGCAGCAATGTACAGAGACATCCTGAATGAAAACCTGCTCCAGAGCTCTCTTGACCTCAGACTGGGGCGATTGTTCATTTTTCAGCAGGACAACAACCCAAAGCACATGGCCAAGATCTTCAGGACCAGTCTGTGAAGGTCCTGGAGTGGCCACACCAGAGTCCAGACTTGAATCTGATCGAACATCTCTGGAGACATGTGAAAATGGCTATGCACAGACATCTCCCATCCAACCTGATGGAGCTTGAGGATTCAAGGATTCAAGGTTTTTATTTGTCATTCGTATTTGTCATTTATCATTTGTATTTGTCATTTAACATTCGTATTCGTGGAGGGGAGTGAGGGGAGTGGTGGCGCAGAGGTTAAGAAGGTGAGCTTGTGATCGGAAGATCGCCGGTTCAAGCCCCGGTACCGACAACAGCAAAAAGATGTGGGTGGGACAGGTGAAGCGGTCACACCTGTCTCCACCCTCATCTGCCCCACTCTGGGCCCTTGAGCAAGGCCCTTAACCCACACCATCTGCTCCCCCGGGAACCCTAAATATCAGCTCTCTGCTCCACACAGAGAGCTGTGGTAGCCCGGTGGTCTGTGGTTGTGTCAGGAAGGGCATCCGGCGTAAAAACAATTGCCAAGTCTTCATGCGACTAGTTCGCTGTGGTGACCCCTAACGAAGGGAGAAGCCGAAAGAAAAAAAAAAAAAAAAAATTCGTCATTCATATTTGAGAAGTACCGCAATAAAGAATGGGACAAACTGCCTAAAGATAGGTGTGCTCAGCTTGTGGCATCATATTCAAAAAGACTTGAGGCTGTAATTGCTGTCAAAGGTGGGTCAAAAAGTATTAAGCAAATGGCTGTGAATACTTATGTACCGTAAATATTATTTCTTAGTTTTCTATTTTTAATAAATTTGCACAAAAAAAATCTTTAAAAAAAAATCTATATTTTTATATCGTCATAATGGGGTACAGTATTGTGTGTAGAATTTTGAGGAAAGAGATTAATTTAATCCAATTTGGAAAAATGCTACAAAAAAACAAAATGTGGAAAAAGTGAAGTGCTGTGAATAATTTCCGGATGCACCGTCTCATCATACTGAGACACAAACTGACAAAGGCAACTTGGAAACAAAAAGAAACAACACAAATCACAAGCATAATCCTACAACCAGCTTATAATGTAATAATGGCTTTATATTATTACATATACTTGGCATTAAAACAGAAAATAACAGCATTTTCACCCCGTGTATGCCTATCAAAAAACTTCCACTGGGATGAATGCGTGTGATTTGGCGCTGTGCTTCTGCAATCAGTGGCTCTTGTTTAAACTTAAATAGATTTCTCACTCTGACACAGCTCAGCCAAGAGGCAGAGCAGCCTCTCTAAAATAAATGGAAACAAAATAACTGAAATTATTTACTTTCTACTGTCACTATAAGCCTCGATAAAATGGCACCACAGTATCAGGGGATTAATAATTAACTTCACAAACAGTGCGAAAGAAAAACAGCTGAATAGCCAGTAAGAAATACAAGCTGATGGCAGGAACAGGAGATGGAGAAATAAAGAGGGATTTCAAACCAATAAGTTGAATAATTATGCTTATATCAATACTGTTGAATCTGTAGCATTGATGGCTTTCCTTTCGGGGTGTCAAGCATGTACCGTGGGTGTGCTAAACAACATCCAAACATCCCCAAATCCCCCAGGCGCCTTTTGAGAAGAGAAAGAATCTGAGGAAGAGACTGGCTGAGGGGATAAAAAAACAAAACAAGTGTGGGATGGGGGTATAGCAGGGTGGAAGGGGGAGATATAGGGAGTGTGTAATAAGGAGAGAAAATCAATGGGTAACCCTGGAGCAAATAAAAGCCATGACATCATCGCATGGCAAGAAGCAGGGAGAGGGGTGGTGAGAGGCGGCAGCGGAGACTAGAGTTGCCCATTCTGCCTGCCGGGGCCCATCCACTGGAAGGGATAAGAGCCGAACAATGTCCCTTCAGTGAATGGGATCCCAAATCCCACAGGAAAAAGAAAAAAATCACCAGTGGGAAAGTGGAAGGATGAGGGAGAGATGGATAAAGAGACAGAGAGAGATGGAGAGAGAAAGGGAGACGCTTAAAAAGATGTGCACACAAAGCAACAAAGCATCTTGGGACATGTAAAGCAAGGCAAGTAGAGATTGAGACAAAGCTGCTTTTGTGCTTCCAAGCTGGTGGGTGGCTCGGAGTGAAGGATTTCAACTTGGTACTATTTACATCTGAGCCTCTCCAATATATTGATTGGGTCATGTAATCCCTCAAATGATAAATGAAAAAGGTTGGATCGACTCTGAATGTGCTGTTTGCTGGGGTTACATGACAACAGCATGTGGGAGGCGAGCTTTACGTAACTCCATGAAAGCTTTGATGTGCGATCAAAGCTCGGTCCGCTGCTCAGGTTGATGGTTTGTCAGAGAGGGGAGTTCAGGAATCTTCAACAAAGTCAAAACGGGATGTTTAATTGCATTCCTCATCACACGGTGTTAATAGATAAAGTCACAGCCTTCCCGGGGAGGGCCTACATTGTGAGTCGCGAGGGTGAATGTGTGTTTGTTGTTTGCTTTCGAACAAAGGCTTTTCGTTGCTCCTTGATTACAGCACAGATGCTGTAAGCAAGAATAAAGAAAAAGAACTAGAATCACATGAAAAAAGTCTTTCATGTTAGACGCTTTGATAATGAAAACAAGCAGGTCTCCACAAAACAAGAATTTGTTATAATTTGGAGCATGGCAAGAAAAACTTGACCAAAAAAAACTCAAAACAGATGAAAAACTCAATATGAATCACAAACAAAAGAAAAAGAATTGTATTTTTTATTTATTTTGAGAACAATAAAGGAGATGCTACTGAATGCTACAGCTGAGGTAGAATAATGCTGCAACCCTAAAATGTGACAGAAATATTCTCTTCCTGTCAATTTACAGGCACTTCCAAGAAACTTGGTTGCTAAGAGATGTTAAAGTGCTGTGGAAGTTGTTCTTAAAACCCGAATGTTGCTGAAAGTTCGCTGAGCTATAACATCCCATTCATCAGGAGATGGAGGAAAAAAGACACTTTTTCCCCCCTCTTTTTTACAATGCACAAAAAAAATTGTTGACAGTTTCACTCGATTTTCTGTTTTGTGTTGCAGACTGTTGAAAGAATTGTGCTGCATTCTCCAAGAAAGAAATATATGCTCTTTGGATATATAAAGACAAATCCAAAATTTGATTTAAGTCATAATAGATCAGACAGCACGTTGCAAAGAGAGAACAGACTATAACCAGACAGTGCTATGATAAAATCCATTAGCAGGCTGAAAAAAACTAATGCCAGACATCGTATCTGTAGCAGCTCACAGGTGCTTTAACCTCCAATTGTTTTGTTGAGGAGGGGTGCAAAGCCACATGTTTTTAAGATCTGTAAATCTCCCAAAATTGTGATCTTTAAATGATTATAGTCAGAATATTTAAAACATATTTACCAATTGTAATAAAACACTTTTTCCCCATTGATTCTAATATGACATACTATAGCTGATCCGAGTTTTATCCATAAAAAGCCGGAAAAAAGAAAAAAAAGACGCAAATATGTGACTGGAAAGTACAAACTTGTGGTATTTAATAGATATTATCACACATACAGTAAATCTGTCTGTCATTTTGGTTGATAAAACCCGACTAATAAAAAATAGTGAGATTTCAGAGTGTTTATTTCTCTCCTACATGTCAGATGTGGTGTGTTTGAGTCTTTGTGAGCTTTGTGTGTTTTGTGTCATCTCTTCATGCTGGAGTGGAGATGATCTGGCTTAAGTCCTATCTGTTTCACAACACCTGGAAGTTTCCTGAGATTCTGCAGGATCATTTATCCCCAATGTTTATTGTACTTCCGTCTGTGCAAAGACTATGTTTATTGCTTTTTCTGTCATTGCTGACAGACAGATTCCTCCTTAGAATGTTACTTGTATTTTTTGTTCTCTATTCTGAAGGATTTATTGGGAGAGAAGTTTATCTGGATCCAAACTGAGGCCTTAAGATAGAAGGTGTTATATGTTGTAAATATTGTAAGCACCCTGAGGCAAGTTTTGATCTGTCATATTTGTCTGTACATTTATTACTGACACAAAAATACATTTCTGTTACGTTTGAGTGCTACGGTGCGGAGGCTAAATGAAACAAAAACTGGAGTTAGGATCAGATCAAAGCCAGGTCAAAACAAACAAAAAAATACACTCTTCTTACTTTGAAAAATACGAGTACCCGGTAAATGTGCCACTAAATTGACAACAGTTTTACGTTTGAGTTCTGAAACCAGAGGAAGTTTGATTTATCAGGTTCTGTCAAGCTCAACTTAAGATAACTAAAGAAATCCTCTTAAGCCGGCACTGTCATGTAGAAAAAATATTATCTTATTAGCTCACACTGTCTTGTATGAACATAATAAATATTAAATTCCACAGTGACAGCCTAACAAGTGAATGGTTTGTGTTAAAAATGATACCACAGCCTTGCTCAGTAAGGCAGATGCATACAAATGCAAAAAAACAGAAAATGTCTGAAATTTTTCCATTAGTAGTTTTAACTACGGTATAAGCCTAAAAAAAAATCATCTGACAGCCAAGATTTGTGTTTATGACTTTAGAAAAAGCAGATGACCAATATGAGCCAAATATTAAAAGGGGACCAAAATGTCTTACTTATGTTTGTGGTATTTGATATTTACATTCTAGTCTTTTCAGATTTACTGAACTACCCGTTTGGTGCATTTATCAGGAAAAACAACATTGTATTGGCCATACCTACATTTAATTCATCTCCAAATTTTTACTTATGAAAATCACTTTTTAAAGGATCTCAGAAATAAAGTAGAGCACCTGCAGCCCGGTGACTGATGCAGATTTGATTTCAACTCATCGAGTTGTGATTTTTACTGAACCAAAATATGAAGTTTTCGAGAGCTTCATCAAAGCAAGAAAACATTATGACAGTCCTTAATAATCCTAAAATATTTACTGACATCACAGCATGCCGCAGTCATGGTTTGATTGTAAAAATGCTGTAAGAAATCCTCACATTATCAACAGGCTCAAGTCGTTTTCTTTATTTTGTTTACTTATAATATGCCTTTTCATATAATAGTTTGTTTTGCTTATTTTGTCATTCATATAATGCAGAGACAAAGGGCTGCAGTAGCTCAGTGGTTAGCACTGTGGTCTCATAATACTGTAGTTGCAGGTTCAAGCCCAGGTTGGGTCAGAAAAGGCATCCAGCATAAAACAATTTCCAAACATTTCATGCAGGTTTACTCGCAGTGACGAACTCTATAGGAGAGCAGCCAAAACAAAAATAACATACAATGTAGAAAGAAACATAAAATTTAATAAACCCTGTGTTTTTGTCTTCATTGTCCTTCTAAGTGCATACTGTGAGAATCAAAAGAAGCATACACCTATTGAGAAACAACATACAGTATGCCACATTTACAAGTACTGTAATTAGATATGTATCCATCACATTAACGCCAAAAGCTTTTTGCTTTGACCAAGTATTTTTGTCTCACTTGTTTAACTGGATTCTCTTTATCTACTTGTAGGACTTGTGTGAAACTCTAATGATGTTTTAGGTCAGATTTATGCAGAAATGCAGAAAATTCTAAAGGATTCACAAACTTTCAAGCACCATAGTATATCTCTTGAATACTACCCATAAAAAAAACTATCAAAATCTGCCCATCTTCATTTCAAAAGTGTACTCCTGTAGATTACATCATGAACAAGAGGCAGCTGCTATGGGCACAAAGCAGGCCAGGGCAGGTACAATGTTGGCAGGGATTGACAACAAAATAGTGTGCATGGCCAAAATTACAATTTTGCAAACCAAAAACCAGCCCTTCAAAACAAAGTCACATACGCATTCAGAAGCTGCAACAGGTGTCTTATTTTCTCACAACTTTTTTGAGTCACCATAAAGTCTCCAAAAGTTGCAGCCCATTAAGAGAATACCCTTGGGAAGAAAAGAAAAAACCTTCCCATAAAACTCAGTTCAATTTAGCAGAATACTGTAGTACCGGTAGCTTTCATGAGTAGAAAAGCAGAAACCATAAGTTACAATACAACCTAATATACAACTTGATTTATGATTTCAATATGTTAATTGTCAAGTTTTTGAGTCAAAAATAATTGTTCCCCTGACAATAACCCTTTAAAAAGACAAATATACATGTCCTGAAATGTTCATTTTGATATTCAGTATTGCTTCAAACACCTTATCCACTTCACTGTAGACATGTCACAAATTGATTAGGGAAAGAGATATGAAGCAGTCCTCCTCTCCTCTTCAGGGAGAGTTCTAATAAAGTAGGAGGCTGGTTAGATGTGGGAGTCTAACGCTACACTTGGGTTCCAAAAATCAATAAAATACAGAGTGCTACTCTTGCCTTCCACTCCTCATCACTTATCCTCATTCCCTTTATCCTATTTGTCTTCATTATACAACCTTTGTCATTTTTTTGTTTTGTTTTCACCTCCTATTTCACATTTCTGTCTTACCGCATCATGTCCTCTTCACCTCTTGATATTCTATTTTCTCTAATTAGCAGTTTCCTCTCTCTTTCAGACACCTAGCAGCAGTCAGGGCGTTTAATCTGTGCTAAAGTTACTTTTTCACTTGCAGCTTGAATTTCTCAGCAGTCTTTTGCAGAAGTTGTCAAAAAAAAATCCAAGAGTTAAAATATATTTACTTTCCACAAAACTTTAATCAGACTGCACAGTTTTTAAAAAAGGTGTAAACTCTAACCACATTGTTTGGAAATTGATTTAAAAAAAAAACTTTATCTCAGGTGGGTCACTGCTCCTTCTAACCTGTGAGACAACATTGCCCCCTGCAGGTCAACAGGAGAACTGCACCTCATTGAAGTTTATGCACTTTTACCAGGCCTTGTTTTTACCCCCAGATATCTCTCCCACAAGGGGAAACATGTAAGTATAATTAAATAAATTAATACCCCTTTTACAAGCCTCAGGAAAAGTACAGTCCAAAACAAA
>JBBPBX010006690.1:0-49599 GCA_038048925.1 Garcialebias charrua
TCTGCTGACATTATTTATCAAAAATGTTTGACAGAGAAACAATGAAGTCCTTCTGTGTGATAAATTATTTGCTAAGGTGTATACATATGTATACAGTACATGTAATATGAGAAAAGTTTGGACTCACTGGTTTTTCAGTGGCTACATCGGCTCCAGGTTTGTGACTTCCTCACTGACAATGGTCTGCCTCACACTTGCACATCTTTTAACCTTGTAGGATTACCGTATTTTCCACCTGATAAGTCTCACGTGCATCTGCTCTTTGTGGACTTCACATCTGCCTTCAACACCATGATCCCCCAAACTCTGATAGACAAACTATCTACACTTGGACTAAGCCCCTCTATTTGTAACTGGGTACTAGACTTCTTAACAGACAGACCACAGTCCGTGAAGATCCACAACTTCTCCTCCTCCACCATAACCCTCAGCACTGGCTCTCCTCAGGGATGTGTGCTGAGCCCCCTTCTGTTCACTCTGCTCACATATGATTGTACAGCCACACTTCCAGGCTGTCATATTGTTAAGTTTGCAGATGATACAGCGGTGGTGGGATGCATTACAAACAATGATGAGTCCAGCTACAGACAGGAGGTGGAACACCTGGAGAGCTGGTGCAAAGAGAACAATCTTCACATGAATGTGAAGAAGACAAAGGAGATGATTGTGGACTTCAGAAGGAACAAACACACATGCCCCACTGAAAATAGGTGGGTCTGCAGTGGAAGTGGTCTCCAGCTACAAATACTTGGGTGTACACATGAATGATAACCTCAGCTGGAGCAACAACACCACCAGCCTGATCAAGAAAGGTCATCAGAGACTCTACTTCCTCAGACGGCTGAGACGAGCTGGTCTGAGCAGCCCAGTCCTCACCTCCTTCTACAGGTGTGCAGTGGAGAGCATCCTGTGCTCCAGCATCAACGTGTGGCATGGAGGCTGCACAGTTGAAGAGAGGAAAGCTCTGCAGAGAGTGGTGAAGGCTGCACAGAAGTCTGTTGGAGTCAGTCTCCCCACCATCACAGACATTTACACCTCCAGATGCAGGAAAAGAGCCACCTGCATCATGAAAGACCTCACTCATCCAGCACACTCACTCTTTGCCCCACTCCCCTCAGGACGGAGGTTGAGGAGCATCAAGTGTAGAACCACTAGACTGAGGAACAGCTTCTACCCTGAGGCTGTTAGACTCATGAATAAATAAAAATAAAATAAAAAATAAACACTGCAAAATATCACATCATACTGATGCTGATCTGTTTTCTTGTTGCTGTATTCATCTGTGTTCATCTGTGACCATCTGCTCATGCAGACTCATGTTCGTGCTGCTGTTTATTCCCACTATATTAAGCTTAGTGTATTACTAGTTGATGCTTTTCTTAGTTAGTTCTAGATGTTATTACTGTTTTTCTCTTTCATTTGTTGTTGGATGTAACTGGGACCTCGTGTACATAATCTCGTTTTCATCTCATGGACCACATGCGGTGCAAATGACAATAAAGACTCTCTAGCCGTGTTTCCATCAAGGTTTCTAGGTGCGCATTATGAAGCATCGCATCAGAAAAGCTAAATGGAAACGGCATAATTCGAGTTAACTTCCTCTAAGTCGCTCTAAAGTTGATACGCTCGCTTGAGGTGGTTTTTGGGGGGTCGAATCAGAGCTGATGCGCAACACGACAGATGGAAACAGATTTGCCGACTCAGTTCTGACGTAGCGAACATTCACGTCACGTGACAGATCAGCTGTTTCCGCTCCGGACAACATGTAACATCGCTAAAACTAGTTGGCATGACAGAATAAATACAACTTGCCCGATAGCAACACGTACCTGAAATATTCTCTCCATTTTGACGAGATGTGTGGTCGGGTCCTGTTTTCAACCGCTACTTCCTGTTTACTGTAGACATGCGCAGTGCTGACGTCTGACGTAATGACGCTGACGTCTGACGTAATGACGCTGTGCGTGGCCCGGTAGAAGCGCTTCAAGCCAGTAGATGGAAACACTTCTGATCCGCATTAATTTGTATTTACATATTAGCGAGATTTCAAAAATAAGCTCATAATTCGAAATGAAAATGGATGGAAACACGGTTTCTGACTCTCTCTGACTCTGACTCACCTCTCTATAAGTCGCTTTGTCCAATTATTGGCAATAAATTGGAAAAATCCATAAACGCGTTGCACCTCTATTTAAGTTGCATCTATTATGCGTCACCGCTACGCGACGCGTCAGCGCGTAATTTGCCCTGCTGAAAATGGCGGCCACAGAAGCGAGCGAGCACGGAAGGACTTTACAAGATTAACACGGTAAAAACAATTATTTGTTTGCTGAAAATTATAGCAAAGATGTGTCTTAGCTGAACTTTTCCTTAATAAATGAACGCAATTGTCAAATCAGCTGGATTTAAAAAGTAGTTTCGCTACGTGCACGGGTGGGACGGCTTTATTTCTTTAAAATTTAGCTAAATAAACGCTTAAAAATATATATTTCTTAGCTGACATTATAGCACAAGGGTTCCTGAGCTTAACCGTTCCTTAATAAATTCACGAAATGGTCAAATCAGCTGGATTTAAATTGTTTCGCTTTGACTTCTTCCAAACCGTCGCGTGCACTACGAAAATAAATTATAAATAAATCGAATTTTTGCTCAAAAATCTCATACTTGGTGGTCATTTACAAACTGTTAGCTGTAATTACTTTCTGTAAGTTTAAAGAAAATCTGCCGTTTGGTTTATGAGCTATTTGCTAAAAAGTACCCGGAAAAACAACTAAGCTAACCGCAACACATTTACGGTTATAAAACATCAAATTTTATCTCAAACATCTCATAAAGCTAGTCGGTTGTAAATGTCCATACAATGATTACTTTCTGTAAGTTTGATAAAAATCTGTCCTGTGGTTCTTGACTTATTTTGCTAACTCAAACACTGAAGCTAACTGTAGTTCATACCTCCAGAGCAGGAGGCCGGGCAGCGACAGAGTGTGTCCGACCAGAGGAGGCTGCCTTCGGACACATGAGCTGGAAACGGTCGGTGTACCCTAGCGGACAAAAGTGGTACTGCACCATTTTTTTTGCCAAAATGAAAAACGGTCATATCTGAGCCAAAAATTGGTCTAAAAATATGGGAAAAATCCATAAACAAGTTTCACCTCTATTAGTCGCAGGGCATGCAAATGAGGCAAAAAGGTACGACTTATAGACTGGAAAATACGGTGCTTGTTTGTGCTGCAGAGTAGTTTGCACATCACGTATATGTAATGGAAAGCCTTTGCGTAAAACGTCGCCTTCCAGGTAATGTGATTTGTAGCAGACTAATTTTAATTAACTGGTCTATTTTCAGGTTGGAGAGCTCTAAATAACAATATGTCCTCGGTCAGTGCTGTAGGTGCGTACCAGATCAATTTCAATTAGGTGTGCATTTCATAGCAGAGGGCTTTTAAGTTGTTCACGGAGCTGTGATGCTGCTCCACTGTCATCTTTGGCATGGTTTGATTAAACAGTGGTCATGTTAGCATCTTCCCATGTTGTTTTTATTAAGTTATGGTCTTGTAAGCAGCAGACTTGCCTATACGACTCCATAAAATACTTGTTAGTTCAGAAATGAAAAGGAAAACATTTTCAGTTTTCACATTTTCATGGCGACTTGCATTACACCGTTTAAATTCTGCTTCAAAGAGCATTTATCTTGAGATCTTGTTTACAGTTTGGCTCGTAAACCAGATCTTTGATAACTGCTTAGAAAATGTGCACCAAAAAAATTAAAAAGAGAATCTCCATTATGAGCAGATTTAAGAGATGCTCAAATAAAATGTCCCACGTGGTTTTATTTGATGTGTGAGTTCTTTTCTCATCGCTTGTCCCTGTAGATTTGTTTGATCACGTTTGTATGCGTGACAGTGATTGTTGCACTGTGGCTGGCCTCTGTACCAAAACACAGATAACTTCTCCCTGACAAATCACGTGTGTGTGTGTGGGCTCTGTTTGTTTTGGTCATCAGCCAGATGCAGATGTCCATCTTGGTGAATGTGTCTCGTGTGTTCAAACAGTGGCAAAGCTTGTTGAAGGCCTCAGCTGCTGGATTCAGCCTCAGCATACGTTCAGTTCGAAAGAAGGGACGTTTAGTTTAGTGAGTAGAAGATCCAGCATGTGGCTGACGTACCTCCTGTCTGTCTCCTTCAGGGTGAGCTCAGAGCGCAGGAAGGAGAAGTCGAGGGATGCAGCGAGATGCCGCCGTGGAAAGGAGTCAGAGGTGTTCTATGAGCTGGCCAAGCAGCTGCCCCTCACCCACAGCACCAGCTCGAGCCTGGACAAGGCCTCCATCATGAGGCTGGCCATCAGTTACCTGCGCATGAGAAAACTACTCTGCACTGGTCAGTACTTGTCCGCGTCTTTCCCTCATCTCTAACTGCAATGATAAAATGCTAGTGTAAACCTTCTTAGTAAAGGAAAGGGCAAGGTAAAGAAAGTGAGAGTCCTCAGTCAGACAAGTGGAAGTGTAAAAGTGGGAGAATCACCAAACCCTCTGCTTGGTTCAAACACACACACATATAGGTTACAGTACTCTGTAAATACACCTGTGTAATTTATTTCCCCCCTGCATGAATATAAATGTTTTTATCTCTCCTTGCTTCCCTTTGCTTTTATCTCCTCTAGATGAACCAATGGTAGAGAAGGAAACAGAGCTCGATCTTCAACTAAACGGCTTCTACCTAAAGGCACTGGAAGGCTTTCTAATGGTGCTGTCTGAAGATGGAGATATGATTTATCTCTCCGAGAACGTCAACAAATGCCTCGGGCTTGCACAGGTTGGTCTGAAATGACCTCATGTGTCAGAGGAAGGGAATGTGAAGAAAAAATATCTCTAATATTAGGGCTTAAAATTAGGTTTGTTCAGTCTGTTGCATAACGTTGTGTTGTCAATAAAGTCACAGTTGTGTAGATGCTGTTTTAACACAAAATATGCACCGCTGCTAACTGTACAGTATATCTAAAGTTGCCGTTTTGGTTTGTCTATCTGCAGTTTGACCTGACTGGACACAGTGTGTTTGACTTCACACATCCCTGCGATCAGGAGGAGCTGAGAGAGATGCTCATCTACAGAACAGGTGAGCAGTGTCGCACTGAATAATGCAGCTTTTGACCAAAACGGAGACGCACACAAAGCTCTCAGTCAGGCCTATTTGTGCTCCAAAGGATAAAATCCACTTCACTCTGCAGTGACAAATCCATAGTTAAACAAATATGCATTTTCCCCTCCTGTTTTGAACAAAGTGATTACCGTATTTTCCGTTGTATTGGTCGCACCGTTGTATAGGTCGCAGTGTCCAATATTTATCAATAAATTGGAAAAATCCATAAATAGGTCGCACGGGTGTATAGGTCGCACCTACGTCACCGCCGACGTAACGCGTCATCCACCGCTGACGCACCGCGTGACCGCTGAGTCAACCCGGCAATATGGACCGAGTGTTTAGCTCTGCTGCTAATGTCTGCCAGAAGCTAACAAAGCTAAAAACGAGAGGAGTCCGTCTCTCAGAAAATGAATAAAAAATTGAATTTTATGTCAAATGTTTTCTCGAGGCCATAGTAACGTACATTAAAGCTCCTATAATTGCATTCTGTATGCAGAATAAATATACACCGAGTGGTTTTGAAGCCATTTATGACGTTAACAGAAGTACACAGACATAAAACGAAGGCCAACACGAGACCATGCCCGCCTCTGACACGAATAAAAATCGAATCTCATCTCAAATGATTCATCCAGGACATAGTTAAGTACATTGGAGTGTTATAATTACTCTGTAAGCAGAAATAAATATACACCGAGTGGTTTTGAAGCTATTTAAGCAAACCGAAGTAAAACCACAAGCTAAAAAAGCTAAAAACGAGAGGAGTCCGTCTCTCAGAAAATGAATAAAAAATCGAATTTTATGTCAAATGTTTTCTCGAGACCATAGTAACGTACATTAAAGCTCCTATAATTGCATTCTGTATGCAGAATAAATATACACCGAGTGGTTTTGAAGCCATTTATGACGTTAACAGAAGTACACAGACATAAAACGAAGGCCAACACGAGACCATGCCCGCCTCTGACACGAATAAAAATCGAATCTCATCTCAAATGATTCATCCAGGACATAGTTAAGTACATTGGAGTGTTATAATTACTCTGTAAGCAGAAATAAATATACACCGAGTGGATTCGATGTTATTTATAACAAATACAGAAGCTAACACTCGAAGCTACATGCTACAAAAAGATCGTTTTTTTATTTTTTTATCTCAAACATCTAATAAAGGTACTCACTTGTAAACGTCCCCACTGTGATTCCATTCTGTAAGTTTCAGAAAAATCCGCTGAGTGGTTCTTGACTTATCTTGCTAACAAACAGCAAACAAACAGAGCTAACAGAAGCTACCTCCAGCCCAGAGGCAGACAGAATCAGTCCGAGCAGAGGAGCGTTTTTTCGGGCACAGGAGGAGAAGGTCCTCGCTACTTGCACAGGAGCTGGAAACGTTCTTCTTCTTGGGTTGGTGTACCGGTACTCATGCCCCTAGCGGGTACAGCACTTGCACTGCCCCCTGGTGGCCGAAACTGGTACTGCACGTGCACTGCCCCCTGGTGGCCGAAACTGGTACTGCGCCATTTTATGCAACAGGGAAAAAGGGCCATAACTCAGCCAAAAATTGGTCTAAAAATATGAAAAAAAAATCCATAAATAGATCGCACCGGTGTATAGGTCGCAAGCCTTGAAAAACCCATAAAAAGGTGCAACCTATACACCGGAAAATACGGTAGTCATCTTGTTTAGACGGCACATTTTAATAGTAAACTTTACATTCGTTTACCTTTTTTATTTTTTAAATGTAATTATCTGCAGAATTTTAGTGCAACGTTCTGCTTAAACTTCCCAGTGCTGCAAAACTCTCATTTTGTTGCTCATTTTCTGTCTCTGCACACTGATATTGTCTCAACTGTAACTGCTGGTAATGTTACTTCCTTTTTATCTCCTTGTAACTCACCACAAGGCAGCAGTTTACAGCCTAATGGCTCCACTTTATGCAAATGTTAACTTTTGTCAGTTTGCAAAATGTAGAGGGGAAAAAAACACTCCCAATATGTGAAAATAACATAAATTGAAGGTTTGCTTTATTTAACCACAGCTCTATATCTGTTTTATTGGTGGGGGTGGATTTCAGGCTCTAAGAAAGTCAAGGAACCAAATACAGAGCGAAGCTTCTTTGTCCGGATGAAATGCACCCTGACGAGCAGGGGCCGCACCGTCAATGTGAAGTCTGCTGCGTGGAAGGTAGGCTACAGAGAAACACACACACAGAGAAATGTACTGAAAACAAAACTGTTAGCATGTTTTTCCAGCAAGCGATGATGCTTTTTGTTGTTTTAATGCGTAGTTATTGATCTGTGGACAGCTACTGGGATTGTGTGGGTTTGAATAGTTTTATGACTTGTTTACAAAGTGTGTGGCTTTTCTCACTGCAGTGTTTTCTTCAGGGTGTTTCAAAGCTTCATGTTACAAACACTATTATTTCACCTGTTTGCAACATTTTTTAAATAGTTTTTGCATTCATTCTGTTTAGTGTTTGTCTAGTTTCCCTGTATTGTTCTCAGCCATGAGATGTTTAAGGTTCAAATACTTGTAGTGGCAACAAAATCCATAGATCAGAATTTTGGAACCTTTTCAAAACAGTGTGATACAAGTCATTACAGTCATAAAACTTGTAAAATATGACACTGAAAGGATGAGGTTAGTCTTTATACAAGTTTTATATTCATAAGGGTGACATTAAAAAAAAATATTGCACAGTTAGTCCTTTGCACGTTACAAAATAACTTAAAAATTACCTTTTATATTTACTAGACTGATCAATTTCTTCCTTCAAATTGCCATTTCACTCAAAGGTGTTATATTTTAAAGATGTCAGCACATTTAATCTTTAAATACAATTTATTTGTCATATTTTCTCATTTATTGAATTTGTCAAGATACAAACTTGGTTTAAAATAAATAAATTATCATTAAATCTAGAAAAAACTAATTACATGATATTCAGTAATAAAAAGAAAACTGTTGATGTTCCACTCAAAATTGAGGGTGTTGAGATTTGTAGAGTGAGTGAGGTGAAGTTTTTGGGTGTTATCATTGATGACAAACTGACATGGAAACAACACATAAATTCTGTAAGAATAAAAATAGCTAAATCGATTGCAGTACTGTACAAAGTCAGAGACCTATTGAATGATAAAGCTCTGTATTTGTTGTATAACACAATCATTGTTCCACACTTAATCTATTGTATTGATGTTTGGGGGAATGCGTGTAAAACAATCACAAAGCCTATTTTTGTATTACAGAAAAGAGCTGTAAGAATTATCACTAGAAAACATTACCGTCATCCATCAAGTACATTATTTTATCAACTGAAGTTATTGAAGTTCCATGATTTGGTAGACTATAATATTTTATCAGTTATGTATAGGGCTCAAAATAATGCATTACCTTTAAATATCCAAATGCATTTTGTTAAAAGACAAAGTTGTTATAATCTTAAGGGGACAGAGATGTTTGTAAAACCACAATTCAGAACTAGTTTGAAGGGACGTTCTACCTCAATCCAGGGAATTAGATTATGGAATGGCTTGGAGAATGTAGTTAAAAATGCCAAGTCAATGTTTACATTTAAGAAAATGATCAAAACGAATGTGTTAAAAAAATATATGAAATAGCGTAATGTGTATTGTATTAGTTAGAAAATTAGAAAGAGTTAGTCATTTTGTACTGTTGGTTGAAGATTATTATTGTTTAATCTGATTGTTGGAAAAAAGGGGCAGATATAATAAGATTTATTCTTCTTTCTGCTACCTTTCATTTTTTTATATTTTGTACATTATCATTTATGGGATTGTCTTGTATTGTTTCTTTTGTAAAAAAAAATGAACAAATTTAATAAACATAAACAAACATTTATCACCATACCTTATGGTATTGTTCCAACAATAAACAAGCTTAGCACATACAACCAAAACTTACCGGTAGTTTATTTTGCTGTAATCTGGAATTAGCAGATATTCATGATAAACTAAACACTTAAAACTGGCATTTTCACAGAGAACATCATGATGGTTTAAAAGAAAAGTTAAATGGAGACATATTGTTGCATCAATCCTGAGCATTCACACACATTTTTAGTACTAATACATAGTTTGATTCCAATAACTGAAGCTGCAGGAATCGTTAAGTTTACCTGAGAAAGTGATTCAAACAGGCTGTGCGCACTCCTGCAGCAAACACGTATAAACGTTTATTATTTGTTTTACATGACATGATCTTCATGGCGGACTGCCCTCCTTGGATAATGGTAGGGGAAATACTGCCGTTAGATATGTTGATATTTTTAACTAGTAGTTCGTAAAATAAATAGAAACTATAATACAGTAGTAAAAATTGTTGAAATACTTATTGTCAATTCAGTCATAATCATATATAAAACGGTTACCGGTACATAAGGAAGAAGTTGATGTGAGGATTTTATTGTCAGAGGAATCTTTTTGAGCCAATAAGATATTTTCAAATTAATCTTTTTAGGACTTGACTATTACTCTTTTTTTATTTCATTTTTGTTAATTATTGCAGTCCTTGCAGACTGAAACAGTTTATGCACCCCTAATGACAACTCACTGTCAAAACCCTGAATGATTTTTTTTAGAAATGTATTGAATGTTTAAAGAACTCTATTCTTCTGCATTTGAAAATAATCCAAGGTCAACATGTTTTAAAGGTTGTGACCCTGCTGGTGTTTCTGTAGGTGCTTCATTGCTCAGGTCGTGTGCACGTTCACGACAGTGACGCTGAGCTGACCACCGAGGGGCAGAAGGAGCCTCCGGTCCCATACCTGGTTCTGATCTGTGATCCCATCCCCCACCCTTCCAACATCGAGGTCCCTTTGGACACGAAGACCTTTCTCAGCCGCCACACGATGGATATGAAGTTCACATACTGTGATGAGAGGTTAGTTCAGCTGTCTTAGTCAAGATTTACAGTATTTTTCAGACTATAAAGCACACTTAAAATCCTTTACTGTTCTCAAAAATAGACAGTGAGCCGTATAATCCGGTGCACCTTATGTATAAAATCTGGTTGTGCTTACTGACCTCTAACTGATTTTATGTTATTATTGTGGATGAGTTTAATAAAGTTTTGTTTCACTTAATGCGTCTTATAGTCTGGTGCGCTTTTTATGTATGAAAACAGACTCGTCCATTGATATTGTGCCTTATAGTCCAAGAAATACAGTAGATCTTGTAGATTAAAACGAGTGTGTTTGAGTCTGTAGCTCGCGTTGTCACAGACATTTGAGGCCTCATGTATGAACGCACAAAAAAGATTTCAGAGTTCCACACACATGTAAGAATGTTGAAAATGTGCGTAAATATACACAAACTTTCAACCTGCCATGAGAATGTGCATATCGCAATGTCAACTTTTTCACTCAACAATAGGAAACTGAAAATTAATTCAAACTTGTTTAAAAAGACTAAAATGTGACTCCATGCACTCTTTCATACACGAGGCCCCGGGTACTAAATCTTTTTTTTTTTTTTTACAGGATCACAGAACTCGTGGGCTATGATCCAGAGGACCTGCTGAACCGTTCTGTGTATGAGTACTATCACGCTCTGGACTCGGACCATCTCACCAAAACTCACCACGACTGTAAGAAGAACAAAAAAATCTTGGAATTTTAGCTGAATTTCACAAACCTTTAATTTTGACCAAAAGCGTTCATGTCGATCCTTTCTTCCTTCCACCCTTTTGTTTTTATTGTTCCTAGTGTTTGCTAAGGGCCAGGTCACCACGGGTCAGTACCGAATGTTGGCAAAAAGAGGGGGCTTTGTTTGGGTGGAAACCCAGGCCACCGTCATCTACAACAACAAGAACTCACAGCCACAGTGTGTCGTCTGCGTCAACTTTGTGCTCAGGTACATCAGTCTCTTTAACTACCGTATTTTCCGAACTATAGGTTGCAGCTTTTTATCATTTTTTCATGGTCTGCGACCTATATATGGCTTTTTATAAAATAAGCGGGCATGTCCCACCGGGAGGAGGCCCAGAGGAAGACCCAGGACACGCTGGAGGGACTATGTTTCTCGGCTGGCCTGGGAACGCCTTGGGATTCCCCCAGAGGAGCTGCTCCAAGTGGCTGGGGAGAGGGAAGTCTGGGCCTCCCTACTTAGGCTGCTACCCCCGCGACCCGACCCCGGATAAGCGGAAGAAAATGGATGGATGGATAAAATAAGCTGATTTGTAATCATTTATTAACAAAAATTAAACTGAGACACACTCTTACAATAATGTCAGCTAACAAATATATTTTTTTAGGTGTTTATCCTGCTAAAATTATTCATTTATTAAAGAAAAGTTCAGCTCAGACACATATTTGCTATAATTTTTTATCAAACAATTAATTGTTTTTAAGTGTTAATCTTCTTAAAAGCCTTGCTGTGCGCTCCTGTGGAAGAGACATTTGCAGCAGAGCTAAACACGGTCCACATTTTGACGTAGGTGCGACCTATATATGGATTTTTCCAATTCTTTGGCAATAATTGGACAATGCGACCTATACTCTGGTGCGACCTATAGTCCGAAAAATACGGTAGTTCCATGTTTTCTCCCTAAAGACATATTTGAAGACTAGTTTTACGTTTTGGCTTTATTTAACAGTGGGATCCAGGAGAACCAACTAATCCTGTCTTTGGAGCAGACTCTGGACGTGAAGCCAGAGAAGGAGGATGACGAACAAGAAGAAGAAGTAAATGTTGAGATTGAGAGCAGCATCACCGTCCTGGTGAAGAAAGAGGAGAAGTCTCCACAGCTGGATGTGGTCAAGCTCTTCACAGAGATGGTGGGGCCTGGACCAGTGGGTACCTTCTACGAACGGTTCAAGCATAATTCTGAGGCTCTCACCCTGCTGGCACCAGCAGCTGGGGACACAATCATCCCGCTGGACTTCGGCTGTCCTGGTTAGTGTCCACATAGTCTTAGAAAGTATATACTTCTGTTTGTACTTGAAAAAAATATATACTTCTGTTTATACTTGAAAAAAATTAACCGTTCTGATCTGCATTCCTGTTCAGGTACAGAATCAGATGTCCACGTGCTGAAAGATGATCCCCTCTACAGTGACGTGATGCTGCCCTCCACAAACGACAAGCTGACTCTGCCTTTGTCCCCGCTGACCCCAACTGAGCCTTTTACTGCCCCCAACACCCCCTCTGAGGAGATCAAGTCTGAGAACTTTGCTCCAGCCCAAACCACCACTCCTCCCCACTTTTCTTCTGAGGTAAAATATTTTTAACAGTCTGAAAGACGACTCTTCTTTTGTCACTTATTTTTTAACAGAAAACGAGTTAAAATGTGACTTTTTTTTCTTTTCAGGTAGAAAATCCTTTGGGCTTTTCTTTCCCCGTGGATTCAGACATGAACTCGGATTTCAAACTAGACTTGGTGAAGTTTTTTGCCATTGACCCAGAATCCAAACCCCACTTTAATACACAGGTATGGTTATGCACTTGTATGTACATGTACTGTAAATCAGCTTTATTATAACACTGTGTTATGGTACATTTATGTAATATATGATTTGTGTATTTTCACACCATCTTTCTCCAAAATGCTGCATCTTAATACAATTGTTGCTTCTAAATATATCATAGGTGTTCGTGTCCATTCTGCTCCACATACCTAAAGCTGGAATGAAAAATGAATAACGAAACTCACATTTTCCCCTTCAGCCAATGGAGGACTTGGATCTGGAGATGCTGGCGCCCTACATCCCCATGGATGACGACTTCCAGCTGCGCTGCCTCACTCCGGAGGAGCCTCTCACTTGTGGACCAGTCAAATCTCTTGAGACGTCTCCAGTCCTCAAACGGGAAGCCCACAGCCATCCCAAATCTCTATTCAGTCCACCAGACAGTCGCACAGCTTCTCCAGCACCTGCCACTACGCTGTCTCCAGCCACCATAGACATGGCTAGGTAAAATCTCCAAAACGCCAAAAAAAAAAAAATACATTGCGTTTACCGGTATGTAACTTTCATACAGACATGTGATGTGATGGATAATTCCATTATTGTTTTGCTGCAGGGCTCCTGACGTGGAGAAAACCGTGTCCCTCAGAACTCCGGCAGCTCAGAAGACGCAGCGTAAAAGAAAGCTGAGTGAACTCAAAGAGATGATTGAACAGGTTTGTCTGATGGCTCAGAATCTATTTGTAGAATGTGCAAGAGATTAAAGCGTCACTGACATGATTTTTTTTACTATGCATAAAATTGCTCAAAATATATGTTGTATCATTCAACTATGTTCGTTTTTGCAAACAAAATGATAAATCAATTTAATTTTGCTTTAAAGGTGATTTTAAACTTTGCGCTGTGTTTATTCACGGGAAATCCGATTACACGCGAATGCAACATCTGTGCCGTAGTCTTGGGCAGAGCCCTGGGCTTGTCAGTGTGCGTGTGTCTGCTGCTCGGCTGAAGATTGCGTTTTTTTTTAACTTGAAAAATGCCGTTACGTTGTGTTGCATTTGGGTGTTCTAATATCATCAGTGAACAAGTGAGCCTTTTCACTTTCCCAAAAGATGAAATACTTCGTCAAGAATGCAACAAAGCTGCACCCCTCGGAGCCCCCCCTCGCTCCACCTGAAGGTAAGTCTCATACGGCTGCAGACCTAAATTAGATCCTGCTGTTTCTTGTTCCATCACCCAAACTATTTTCGGCTTCCCAAACTGAAGACAAATAGCTCAAATCTTCACTTAGATTGCTAAATTTGTCTGGTTTTAAATTGTCCGCTATTAAATAGACGTACCTAATACCAGAGCCCTCTGCCCGATACGTCACAGATGTTGCATTCGCGTGTAATCGGATTTCCCGTGAAAAAACACGGCGCGAAGTTTAAAATCACCTTTAAAGCAAAATTAAATTGATTTATCATTTTGTTTGCAAAAATGAACATAGTTGAATGATACAAGATATATATTTTGAGCAATTTTATGCATAGTAAAACAATCATGTCAGTGATGCTTTAAACTTCTGTATTTAATGGATTTTATTTATATTTTTTTAATCAGGGAAATTTGTCCCAAGAGCAACTTGAGAAGGGCAAAAAGCTGAAGGCGACAGAGCCAGGAGTAACTGTACTTCTTCTGTCTTCAGGTGAGTAGACCAGATCTTTGCTACAGTCCAGTGTTTCTTAAAGCAACATCTTACTTATACCTGTCTTTACGTCTTAAGACATGGCGAGTCGATTGTTCGTCACCTCTTCAGACAGCACCAGCCCCTTCTCTACCCTGCCACATATCACCAGCTACGACTGCGAGGTGAACGCTCCCTTGCAGGGCCGTCAGTACCTGCTACAGGGGGAGGAGCTGCTGCGTGCTCTGGACCACGTCAACTGAGTCCGTACTTTACTGCTGGACTAGACTGGACACTACAATTAGTCGCCCACGTTGTCACTCCCTCTTCAAGAACCCCCACCTACTTAACCCCACTGCCACTTATGTACGAGTTCGACCTATAGTTTGGCTGCTGTTTGTGCACATTATTTGATATTTGCAGCATTCCACCGTGACAAACACCATAGCAGCGTTTTGGTGCAAGAAATTCAGGCATCATGCAACATTGAAGTTTTATTTTTCTTCCTCTTCTTCTGGGGAGTCTCAGCACACAGCGCCTTGACAGGTGACCCTTCTGCAGCAGGTCAGAGCCTGGCGCTACTGCCAGCAGTGTATTGTAAGCTTCGGTCGCACAACTTCTATTTTCTTAAGAAGAAGAAAATATTACCAGCAATATATATTAAGCCTTTTTATTAAAGTAGATTTAATGGAATATGAATATTTTTCTCCCATACTTGTATGTTGTAGTACTCGTACCTAAAAGATGTCTTTAATCCAAAAGTAAAAAAAAAAAAAACTGTTTAAACCTTAAGTGGTTTGAATGTTCTCTCCAGTTAATAGCAGTCTTTGAGCTAAAAATGTTTTGTGTAGCCCAGTACACGTCACTTTATTATTTCACTGTAAGTGTGTGTTACTGTACATGTACCAGGGAAATTTGAAATGTACTTAATATGGCTTCACGACTCAGTGAAATCAGCGAGTAGCTTTTTCACATTTGTTTCTTATGCAGGATTGGGATTTATTTTTTTACATGAAGTGGATTCATGTTGTTAGTTATTTGTGTGACATGCTCAAAGCAATTAAAAATGGAATATTTAGCTCATAATTGTCATCATAGCAACCTTTTGTAATAGTGACTTATTCACTCACTGAATGGTAGTTTGTTTAATACCATTGCTCTTTTGCCATAGTGTCAAGTCTATCATGCTACTTTTTGCTGTTTAACAATAAATGGCTTTAAAAAAAAGTGCACTGTTGTAAGAATCATTTTATTTTTAAAATGAATGCATTTTTGGTGTTGTAAATTGAGTTTGCAAAGATAAAAATGGCCTGAAAACCCAGGCATAAATCATCTAATCCACCAAACGGAAGTAGTAGCAGTAATTATCCATAAGCTCTATTGGAGAACAAATGAAATATCACATTTAACCAAAAGAAATCCATTTGACTACAGCCATTAGTTGGTTTCACAGTTTTTCTCCTTAAACTAACCACGTGGTCATCAGTTCGTGAAGCTCACTCTGTGTATTCAGGAATCACTTGAAGCTGAAGCACCTCGTTCTGTCTCTGCACCATCATGTTGATGCTGCTGCTGCTGCGCACGGCCTTGAAGATCTCCTCGGAGGTGTTCACTTTCACCCCGTTTATCTCAACCACCACATCTCCTGGTAGCATGCCAGCTCTAAAACATGTGACAGACAGCAGTTGTATATAAAAAAAACACAGCTCACATATAATCAGATATTCACGTAGAAATTTCCACATATTGAAACAATCTGGAGGTGAATTGCTGTGAGTAAATGGGAACTTTGTTGACGCTGTGTGAACCAGGATCAAATTTAATACAAATGTAATACTGGTACTTGCCAGGAAATTAGTGTATTTCCCACTCAGCCTTCGTGGTGTTAAAGTGCTGAACTATATTACCGTATTTTTTGGCCTACAAGTCGCAGTTTTTTTGCATAATTTGCACGCCCTGCGACTTGTAGGCTGAAGCAACGCATTTAAGGATTTTTTTTACTGTAGTATGACTTGCCATTGTATCATGTAATAGGTAAAAGTGGCTATTAATGACACAATTGGCTTGCCATAGTCCACCACGTCATCTGCATGGAGCAACCCCTGCAAAATGCAGCAGATTTGGCTATTAAAGTGCATTTATTAAGCAAAAGTTGGACTGAGAAACCTTTATTATAATGTCGAGCAAACTAATAATTGTTTTTAAGTGTTAATCTTGTTAAATTGTTGTTAAAGTCCTCCCATGCACGCTCCCACGGCCGCCATATGGAAGCCCATTGATTTTTGGCACAACACCGGGCCACATTTCCAGGTCGTCAGCGGTGACGTGTAATAGATGCGACGTATACAGCAAAGCAACATATTTATGGATTTTTCCACTTTTCATTCAACCTTTATTTAGGCACTTTATTGGACATACAGGTACATGTATTTGGAGTGATGCGACTTATAGGGCGGTGCAACGTGTAAGGTGGAAAATCCAGTACCTGTTGGCCGGTGAGCCTGTGATGACGCTGTGAATCAAGACGCCGTGCGTCACGTTCGGAAAGGACCGGTCTCTCATCTTCAACTCCCCGATGATGCTAAATGAGCAAAACAAATAGTGCTCAACTGCTGCAGCTGCTGTAACCTTCTGTCACCATTCTGACAGATGATTTACCTCGGCGTCAACGTCAGCATCGTAACTCCGATGTATCTGGGCTTTGTTCCCGATTCACTGAACCAAGAAGCTGAAGGAAAGGCAAAACGTCAGCAAACCTTTAAAGAAACCGTCTCGATGATTATCTAAAGCTTTGGCTTTGTCTATATTTACCTTTTTTTTTCGACCTTTGATCGAGAAAACGTCTCACGTGATCAGAAGGAATAGCGAATGAGATCCCTGCAGTGACCTTCATGGTGTTTATACCGATGACTTCCCCGTCCTGATACAAACAGGTATTTATACAATAATATTAGACAATTTATTCAGTGTCTAAAAACCACTTTACTATTTTCATCACATTACATCTATTGGGACAGTTAAAATTAAGTTTAACCCTTTTTTTGTCTTAGTTGGGTAATTTGAGGTTAAGGATTACCCAATATTAAACAAATATCTAAATGTTAGCAAAATAATTGCCTTGTTTCTCCACAGCCATTTTGCATTTATGCATGTTTGCTGTAAAAATATGATTAGAGATTTTTAAACCGCATCGTTTGGTTTTTCCTTCAATGATTCAAAACTATCAACACTAAATCAGGGCTGTTCGTGGTAAAATTACTTTATTCGTCAAAGGAGTCTGGTGGCTTTTAATGTTTGTCCTGACCACAAACTTTCTTTGCGCATCAAAGAAAGCAGAGCCATCCCTTTAGCTCTAAGGGCTTATTTACATTTTCAACAAGCAGGATAAGTGTTGATGTGTGTGTGCAGTAAAAGGACCATGTTTGCAGTATTTGTTTTAAATTAGATCATATGGTTGTATAAACCAGGGGCCTCATGTACAAAGACTTGCGTGGACTTCTTATTGAAACGTGACGTACGGTCAAATCCAGAAAACGGCGTACGCACAAAAAAATCCAGATGTATCAAACTGTGCGTACGCCGGAATCCACGCACATTGCTTTTGTACATCACAATCAACGTGGAATTGAGCGCACATGAGAGAGTGGCCGACTCCACCTTTGACACGCCTCCATATAAATATGCAAATTCATTTAAATATGCCCTGCACCAGAGGAATGTCATCTTGTCCCATCATGCATCACGTTCTTCAACTGCTAAAACAGCTAAAAATAAACAAAAAACAAGAATTTAAGCTGTGCAAAACTATTCAGTCTTTCTGTTTTTTATATTTTTTGCAGGTTATATTCTAATTGCGTCCATGTGGATGTAATAATTGTTAATCATGCGTGTTTGGTGTGAACAATAATGATTTTCACATAGGGGTGGGCGATATATCGAATATACTCGATGTATCGCGATATTTTAAATGTACGATGGTTAAAAGGGCTATATCGTGTATATCGAGGATCCTCCTGCTGTCGCGCGGGCCCCCACTCGCCCCCCTCCTTCCTGCAGGAGCCGCGCGCGAGACTTTCAGCACAACATGTAAACACGGCAGATATGAAGAGCGCTGCACGCTGCTGAGGGGGGAAAACAATGTTCTGAGCTAGTTTGGATTAAATTGTCAGATGAGGGCATAAAAAATGTTTTTGTAGACGATGCTGAAAATAGTCCCGAAGAAAGGTCTGAACTACGAATCTTTTTCACCATTTAAACAGCGGAGTGGAGCATGAACGGCAGAACCAAGTGTTTTTACAGCTGCTGCTTCCTTAAAACAAACCACGGGTCTGAGCTTAGTCATGCGTGCACCGCAGAGAGAGGTGGAGACATTAATAAATCAGCATTTTATCATTATCGCTAAAGACACGGTCCTTAGCGGCTAACAAGATGGCTAACGCGTTAGCCGTCTTCTTCCACAGCTGAGACTGACCGTGTCTTTAGCGATACAGCTGATTTAATAATGTCTCCACCTCTCGGTTCACGTTTCTGAGTGGAGGCTGTCGTGTTTTACACAAGGATTCAATGCGACACTTTGTAGAGCAACTTTAGAGAACGTCTTCGTGAATCCGGAAACAACCCCCTGACCCTTTCACAATAAAACCGGATACAGTACACAGAGGCTCACTGTGATAAATCTGTTCTTGTTCAGAGGTTTTGCAGACATTGCCTGAACTTGGCACAGTTTGAAACTTGTGCACATTTTGTGGTTTGTTGTTAAAAATTACTAGCACATGCAAATAGTTGAGAGTTGTTACCTGTGACTGTTCTGGGTCAGTAAATTTTATGGCCACTGTTTACACTTTTGTTTTTGTATTTTAAAGGCCTTAATTGTTTTGATTTAATATTTTTTTAATGTTAAAAGCACAAGAGCACCTTTTTAAGTTTAAATTATTTATTCTTCCTTTTTGCTTGAAGTACTTTTTATTTATGTGTGCAATTGATGGTTAAAATAAAATATTTAAGTTTGTTCAAATTTAGTGTTGACATTTTTTAATCAATTTTGAATCATTTTTTCATTGATTTTGGAGATATCGCGATATATATCGTGTATCGTGATATAGCCAAAAAATATCGCGATATAATATTTTCCTCATATCGCCCAGCCCTATTTTCACATCATGAACAGTTTCTCAGAATCACCTCTAAGTGTCGCCAATGGAACCAAAACCACAGAAACGTGCGCACGCCAGCCCTGGAGTTGGCGTGGCGGTGCGCACATTTCCACGTTCAGTTCTGTTTTGATACATACGGAGTTTTGCGTGGAAAATGGCGTACGCAAGGTTTTTGTGCGTACGCACCGTTGATACATGAGGCCCCAGGACACTACAATTCATACTTTTTTCTACATTGCACAGCATTGTTATATATAAACACTTGACAAGCAGGAAGTGTGACTCACCAGATTAATCAGAGGACCGCCAGAATTCCCAAACTGGAAAAAAATTATGAGACATAAAGAGGTTGAGCCAAATCTGTCTGTTTTTAATGTAGGGTGACTTCAGCTATTAAAAAAATGAAACGCACAACTTAAACTGGATTGAAAAGTACTCACATCGATGGTTGCATCGGTCTGAATGTACTCAATGTTGGAGTTTGCCAGGCCCAGCTCCTTACTGCCTCTCTGAGCCGAGCTGACGATCCCTGATGTGATTGTGTTTTGCAGAGCGAACGGACTTCCCATGGCGACAACAAACTCTCCTTGTCGAACGTCCGACGACTGAGCAAGTTTCAGCGTTGGCAAAGGATTCTACAAACCAGAAGAAAAGAAAATGAGATGTTGAGATGGAGCTTCACACTTTTGTCAAAATGTTCTCATTGATATGACCAATGATAGTTTCCTGATCCATTATAGAGTATAGATTTTAAATCAGCCTTTAGTTCTACATTACTTTTCCTAGTAGCTAAAACATGGCAAGTCTTTATGAACCTTTTTCTGGAGATCGTGTGAATCAGACATAATTGAATTTGAAAACTTAGAAGCTGTTCCATTTCTTTACCAAACAAATAAAAGCAAAATCAAACTAATGACACAAAACACTTTCGGACAATATGCATGGTAAAAGATTTTGACCTAAGTTGTGATTAATTTGTATGTTGTAAATCTGAGTAGCTTTTGCCATCTAAAAAAATAAATAAAAAAATCAGGAGATTTTGAGAAGAAAAATACTAATTAGCAAAAGATTTATGTCAAATAAATACAGTTTGAAAAATTCCTTAAGTAAAAATGTGTCACATACTGATCAATGAATCAACCAGACTTTTGAAGTGTAAACCACTTTATTTCAATAGTTTTAAATCTGTGTCTAACAGTTGCATCTAATACATGTTCTTTATATTTTTACATTTTCACCCTGATCCTAATACACTTAATTACACATTCATTTGAATAAAAATGGATCCAGCCACATACAAATTCTATTTATTTTTACTGTCTGCTCACCTTTGAGGTGATTTTGATGGTGGCAATGTCTGCCTCGTGATCAACATCCTGCACCGTGGCGTTGTACGTGTCTCCGTTGGTGAGCTTCACACGAACGCCTCTCTTGTTGGCCACAACGTGAGCGTTGGTGATGATGAGGCCATCGCTGCTGACAATAAAACCTGAGCCATTTGACACCGGGATTTCTCTTCCTGAGAATGGGTTTCTGTCAAAAGAACAAAAGCAACTTTCAGAGTGAAAGTAAAATGCATCAATGGCTTATCCTGAGGGGAAAATAAACAAAAACAAGGTGCATAACTGTATATGGACCTCACTGTAAATCGCCTTTTTAAACAACCGTGCAACGTGTTTTTAGTAACGCAAGCTTCGGTGTCTGGTTCTGTTACGGTTTCATTTTATACTCTATATTTTTGCTATTTTTGGATGTAACTGTGACCTTGAGTACCGGTACAAAGTCAAAGTCAACTTTATTGTCAGAACTGCAATATGTACAGGACATACACAGGATTGAAATTGCGTTTCTCTCAGTCCCCACAATTTCATTCCACCTCATGTACCACATGTGAAGCGAATTACAATAAAGCAGCTTGTTCAAAAATAAGTGAACATAAAGAGGAGCAGGACTGAAAATTAATTCAAACATGTTCCTTATTGAGTTCATAGAAAATGCAGTTTGCTCCATATTTTTAATATTTTATGCAATTTAGTTTAGAGATTATAGTTTTGATTTCTATTAGATAAAAAAAGGAAATTAATATTATTTGGTTAATGAAAGCTTACATGCAACCACTTTCAGCTTCTTTTAGTCCACCAAGTACCAATTTTCAAATTAAAGTAACAAATTATAGATTAAATGATGGGAAATCACAAAATAGGATAACTTATAAAATATATAAATCGTGACTTTGCATTTATAAAGATATATTCTATTCTATAAAAAACAAAAATCTACATCAATACATTTAAACAAAAAAATATTGTTTATTCCTTTTTTTGTTGTTAAGATTAGAGATGTAGAGAAATTATTTTACCACAAAAATAAATAATTCTTCCATTGGCTTTATGGAGCATCTTTAACGCTGCTCTTTTTTTTATATATTTTTAAGAGAAATTTTGACTTTTTTGATTAGCCCAAAACAAAGGCTAAATTATGTTTCATAAACAATAACTGAAAAAACAACTATTGTTTACTCATTTGTTTTGTTTACTGCTCAAAAAATACTACAAAACTGCTCAAAAAATACTACAATCTGATTCCAGATTTTAAGACTCCATAAAAACCACGTTTGTAGTTTATGTGCTTTCAAATGTTTTTACACATTCCTGAAGGTAATCGCCACAAATCAATACTTAATCTTTTAAACAATTGATTTTTAATGACCTGTGTCAAACTGGTGATGGTACCGGTAAAAGTAAATGGGATTTTTGTTAATTAACCGGTACGCAATGGATGTTTCAGTTTCAGCCTCTCTAGTCCTCCCGAAATGTGTGAACAGACAACCTCTAGTGGAACTTTTAAATAATTTCATTAACAATAATAATAATAATAAATCCCTGACATGTAAGCCATCAGTGGTGAAAATAAACTCAGTATCTGAAGAACTATACTTCAGATTTTTAGGTACTGCCTGTACATGCCTTTTGTGCATATCCAGTTCATACTGTGCTTAAATGACAGATCTGATGAAGGGAAAATCATAAGCCATTAAAATACAAAAGATTACGACTGTTTTACCCATTTCACTTTTATATTTAGGCTGTGCAATCTTAAAAAAGGTGTCACATTTTATTCATCTATGATTTGGTCAAAAGGTTATTGTTTTTCTTTCCCTTTAAACTTCACACTCATTTTAACAAATGTTCAGAATATCAGAAGAAAATTTTAATTAAGTCGAATTGAGAACAAGATTTTTTTTCTTTCATTCAGTCTCAACTTTTGAGAAATATTACTCCCCCCTCACAAAGCTGCTGCTTATAAAATTAAGTATGATATTCTTCAAGGTTATCATTTAGTTTATATATATATATATATATATATATATATATATAAAGCTTATAAAAGTTATGTAAAGAGAGTTTTAAGGACCTGAATACTTGTTTCTCAATAAATGCTCCTCTTAGGTCAACTCACCTGCCCACAATTTCAATATAAACCACAGCTGGGGTGGACTTCTCCACTACATCTGCTATGAAGTTGTATCTGAAGCGAGGGCTGTCAGGTTTGAAGGGCTGAGCACAACGAGCAGAGGGCAGAATGACTTTCAGAAACCTTCCAGGCGCAGAAACTTCAGTGTCGTCCTGCTGCTCGTCCTTTCGACTGTCCAGGAGCGTGGCGCCGCAGATCCCCACACCCAAACACACCGACTTCAACCAGGACGAGTCGCCTTCCCGACCTCCTCCTCCCCAAGCTGGGGATCTTCTTTCAAGGCGTGTGTCTCCCTGTGGTTGTCCGTTTTCACAAACCACAACAGAAGACACCTGGCTGATTGCCTTCAGTCCCAGAGTGTGAGCTTCACGGCTCGGACATTGACCGTGCGTCCTTAATGCTGACAGAAAACACCGACTTACAGCACTTACTGCCATGTTGCATCAGTCACTGCTCAAGTTTTTACCCGTATAAAACACTTTAGTCACAAATATGTGTAAACTAACTGAAACAGTCCATAGTAGTATTATTATTGGCTTTGTCTACGTTAATTAAAGCTATGAAATATAATACTTCCTTTAAAAATCGTTCATTTTCTTGTCCTAGGAGTCACCATCGCAATCAGGAAGTGACACTTACACTGCGCCTGCGCAGTCAGTTACTTCTTCTTCTACGCTTTTTTTTTGCTGCGCTCTACAGGTGAAAAGGCGAAGTACTCGCGTAATCAGCGCGTAATAAATCGCTTTTCAACTTTTCTAGTGTTATTTTTTTTATTTACTTTTAGAAAATGCTCAGAAATTGCGATTTTTAAAAATTATTATTATTTATTTCAAATCGATTAAAAACGACGAAGGAAAACGGTAGTGACGTTTTGTTTTGGAACTACGTCACAGTATTCTAGCCATAGGCCGCACAGTGCTCAGGCGATTTGAATTTGAATTTGCGGGCTAGCGAGCTAACTGCTAGTTTACGTAGCGATCATTTAAAAGATTTGTCTAACTCGTCCCCAAACCATGGCGTCGTATACTTTACATCCCGGTGTTGATTCTCCAGCGAAGGTGTTTGCGAAGTTAAAATCAAAAGTCCAAAAGGAAGCGATGCTCGCGCAGGAGGGCGCTTTTTCACGCGACAACGTCAGAGAGCAACGTGGGGCCCAGTTCAACTCTCCCAGGAAGAAAACTGCGAACCCGTGGACGATCGACGAGCTCCAGGACAACCAGAGGTTTGACTCTTATTGCAGTGAGGCGCAGGCTTTGACTCTGTCGCCCATTTCCAGTCCTCAAAAAGCCTGCGGTTATTGCAAACCCATGGAGGAAACCTCTCCAGTTGACGTACGTGGAGGCAGAGCGTTCCTGGAGTCCACGGCCATGTCCCAGTCTCTGCCTTTGACCATCAGAGATCAGAGCAGCAAAGAAACACCTCAGATCACTGGCTTGAATGGCTTCATTGTGTCCAGCAATACTGCAGTGAAGATGCAACCAACAGGAAACTGTGGAAGAAATACCTTTGGTAAGGAAGATGTCCCTTTCAGATTATCCCCAGTGAGGATCAGGTTAAGGACGAGGACCTGTAAGGATCCCGTGTCCAATAAAATCAGCAGAACCACTGAGATAACAAGAAAACCACCTTCCACTGAGGATTACACCCTCAACAAGACTTTTATGCATGATTTGGATGGTAGAAGTTTCCCCATTGACCAATCAGAGATGACCCAAGAAGATGCTCTCACAAGATTCATGCGTGAGTTGTCTCCATTTTCTGCCTTTTAAGAGGAAGAGAGAAAAAAAAAGGATAAAGTTCTGACCCTTTTGATTGTTTTTCTGTCAATTTTGGACAGGTTGCAATGTTGTTTTAGAAAAATTACCAGTAATGTCCCCAGCCAAGATGTTTGCTTCCATGAAAGAGAGGGAGAAGAACAAAAAGGAGAGACGAGAAGTTCCCAACAGCAGCAGACGGGAGCTTTTCGATGGAGATAAAAGTATGCATTTATTGAGCAATAGCAGAAATTTAAGTTTGCACTGTTTATGTTCAATAACCATAAATCTTATTTTGATCCTTTTTTTTCCTAGGGCGATTGCATGAGTTCATAGACACTTCTGTCGTTATGGCTCATAGTATGAGTGAAACAGAAGAGAGTACGTTAAAATCCACTCCTGAAGCAACAATGCTTGTTGACTCCACTGATGGCCAGTCAAACATTGTTGACTCACCATCGCAACCTATTCTGCTGGAAGACCCACTTGTGATCAACACTCCCCATATCTTGATACCTAAAAAAGACAAGGGCGTGTTCAGACGCAACCACTGGCCTCAGCATAAAAGGTTCCCAGTTGTAAGTAGAAGCAGAAAAGCAACACGGACCTTCAGGAGCTGCTTTATTGTTTTCATAACCTGTCTTCATTCAAACTACCGTAAATAATAGAAGACATTTAACCTACTTAATTTATTGAACCATTATAATAAATAAGTGCATGTTTGGGACTGAGAGAAACGCAATTTCGGTCCTGTGCATGTCCTGTACAGTACATATTGCAGATCTGACAATAAAGTTGACTTTGACTTTAACTATGTAATACTAGCCTGGCCCTCGCCTTCCTACACAGCTCCGCTCAATTCTCATTTCCCTTCACTGTCTAGTACAAAGCGAAGTGAAGGACAAGGGTCTGGTTTTAACCAGGCTAATGTAATACCTTTTAGCTTTTATTTTTTAATTTAAGTTTGTAGGAAACTAGAATGTGCATCATTTCTGATAGGGGCCAAGATGGTGTAGTGGCAGGGCAGCCGACTTGGGACCCGAAAGACCCAGGTTCGAACCCCGGTCACTGCATACCTTGTGGTGTATATGAGCAGCACACTTCATCCCCAGCTCCCCGGGCGCTTCTATAGCTGCCCACTGCACCACCTGGTGGTGGTTGGGTTAAATGCAGAGACAAATTTTGTCTTGTATGGAAACATACACAGATGACAAATTGTGACATTATTATTATTATTATAAAACATAAAATTTGCTTTGTTTGCGAAACAGAACATTTGGATTTGCTGACACATTTAAGAATGCATTGTTTGGTTTTACTTTGACCTTTCTCAGACAAGCTGTGTTTTTTGCAGGAGAGTGTGATTTATCTTAAAAGGTGGTTCCTGAGAAGAAATGAGCAAGGCCTGTTTGTGGATGGAATCCATGGGTAAGTCTGGAAACAGCACTGACATTTTAACAGGATATTCTACACACTGTGTTTAAATGCAGACATAATGCTTTAATCTAAAAATGTCAAACCTTTAGATTTTGGGTAGTGGTGTAACTTTGGGATTTGTTTCTTTTTGTTCAAGGGAAGACAACATACCGTGGAACAGTAACGTCATTGTGGAAAGAGTTTCCAGTTCGGTGCTGAAAACCGTCTCTGGCAGGATTTACATCTTGGTTGGGAAGATGAAGATGAATCTCGCCTCTGGTAGGCATGTTCACAGAATGTTTCACAAAGGGTGTAAACTAACGAGACATTTATTAAACTTAACCAGTCTTTGCCGTAAGTGCGGGAGTTTCAGAGAAATTGAGATGTTTATTTTCTAAACACAACGTCCCAGTGGCTTTTAAACCCCAAAAAACATTATGGCAAAGACTGGTTCATCCCAAAAATCCAGTCCCCCGGCACAAACAGAGTAATATTGTGTATGCTGTTCAGTGTCAGGAGGGCTGTGATCAGTCTTATGTCGGGGAAACTAAACAGCCACTGGCCAAAAGGATGGCCCAGCACAGAAGATCAACATCATCAGGTCAGGACTCTGCGGTCACTCATCTCCAGTGTTGCCAGATCTCGCGACAGAAACAAGCGGCCAGCTCCATGAAAACAAGCCCAACTGGCAACTTACCCCATTGTGTAAAACAAAGGCCATTTTTAAACAGTATAAACATACATTTATTATGGCATTACATACAGCAAAATTATGCTTAACACTTTGAAGAACATATCCACTCTAAAAAATAAAAATACATTTAGCATATTTATACAAATGAATCCCATTAAGCCTCTGGGACTCATTTACCAGAGAGACCTGAATTTTAAACGAAGAGTGATGACAACAATGGACAACGACAGACAATCATAAAGGATGAGTACAAATAAAAAAATTAAAATTAAACCACAAACTCATAGTAAGCAAAGTCAACAAAAAAACTTTCTTTAATCTCTATCCTGAATCATGCTTTAAGTGTGCACTCTTTCTCCCATTCTTTATTATATTTTTTCTCATATTTCCCCCACTTATTGGAGCTCATTTTAGTGTGGTCTTGTCACTCTAGACAAAGAATAAAGAACAAAGAATAAACCTAAAATAACTTCAGGAGTATGTACATTTTACATGTAACATATATACTGTATACCGATGTAGCACATTAGCATGAAGCACCACAGATGATGCACCTCACTGCCCGCATTACTAGCTGGAGATTTCTTAATGCAGCCTTTGTTGTGATACACCTTCATAAAGATGTAAGACACAGTGCATCACACACAAAAATACACCAATCTTTTATCCTTCTCATCAGTGCAAGGAAACTTACAAGAAGTCGTCTGTATTCTGCTCAAGCTCTACTCGTCATTACTTGCGCGCACTTATATTGTTTTTACCGTTGAATAAACATCAGCCTGTCCAACCGCACCTGAACGTAACATCTGCCTTGACGTATCATACGTGGAAGGGGGGGTGCGTGAAAGGACAAACTACATACCACTCGTATTAATTTTTGCTTTCACTTGGACAGAAAAACAAGCCCAAATAGGCGACTTAACGCTAAAAACAAGTCCAAGCGACTCGCCAGATTTATACGCGACTGCAGAAAAAAACTAGCCCAAAGTCGCTTCTAATAGGCGGACTTGGCAACTATGCTCGACATCTCTAGACCAGCGGTCACTCTTTCAGGGATGAAGATGTTCACACCCTTGAGAGGAACGATGGTTTGAGAGAGGAGTGAAGGAGGCCATCTTTGTGAAAAGAAACCATCCATCATTGGGCAGCACGGTGGCACAACTGGTAGAGCTGCTGCCTCTCAGCTAGCAGGTCCCTGGTTCAAATCCCGGTCCGGGGGCCTTTCTGGGTGGAGTTTGCATGTTCTCTCTGTGCATGCGTGGGTTTTCTCCGGGTACTCCGGTTTCCTCCCACAGTCAAAAAACATGCATGTTAGGCTGATTGGTAACTCTAAATTGACCCTAGGTGTGAGTGAGTGAAACAGGTCCCTCTTGTGAATGAGTCCCCGTGGCTCAACGAGGCTAGCCTGTATAAATAAAGGTTGAATGAAAAAAAAATTTTTAAACAGGGGTGGAGGCCTCCGGGTTCAACTGTCCCCCTCTTACAATGCTGTTATTGCTAGTATCACTCAAGCCTGGTTTTTACTTCTTGTCGCACGTCTTTTACCCCCCGTTGAGTGCCCAGCGATGACGTAATTGCGTGTGTGTCACCGACCGCATTTGAGTGTTTATACTTTGAAAAGGGCGGCCGTGGCGTAGTGGTAATGGCAGTCGTCCCCCGGTCGGAAGGTTGGAGGTTCGAATCCCGGTTCCTCACACCATGTGTCGTTGTGTCCCTGGGCAAGACACTTAACCCCGAGTTGCTCCCGGTAGGACTGGAAGGCGCCTTGCATGGCAGTCGTCGCTACCGGTGTATGAATGTGTGTATGAATGGGTGGATGGTTGGTATTGTAAAGCGCTTTGGGGCTCCTCACAGGGGGCTGGAAAGCGCTATATAAATAAGCTCCATTTACCAAAAGACTGGGGGATACATTATAGTGATCCCTCCCTCTTCCCTCCCACTGCATACGTCTCGCGCACTCCCACTGGACCGCCTCAGCGATTTTCTCTTCAAAACTATCCATGTCAAAGCAAAAACAAATCGGCTTCTGGAAAGCCGTTTTCGCACTGCACAGCCCTCCCCTGAATGAAATTCAGCTCGCGCTGAAAGGCGGAAATGCTCTGATGGGTGCGCGCTTCGTGTTATTTTCTGAAATAAGCTGATTTGTAATCAGTTGTTAACAAAAATTTAACTCAGAAACACTAATATATATATTCAGCTAACACATTTTTTTTGGCGTTTCTGTAGTTATATTTTAATGAAATTCAGCTCGCGCTGAAAGGCGCAAACAAAAAATGCCCACAAACTTTGAACCAATCACACGCGCCGAGCCGCAACCTCCGCGTTCGAGAGTTCTGACAAGGGGCCATGTACAAGACAGCTGTCACCGGGGGAGTGCAGACGGAAGTTGCGCAACTTTTTTTCACTCAGCGGGGGGTAAAAGACGTGCAACAAGAAGTATAAACCAGCCTTCAGCCCTCTGTGAATTGCAAACAACCATCAGGGTGCTAACGATCCATCGTTAGGCTGATAGTCCTTGATCATGTGAGCAGCTGGTTTTGTCTGTCATCAGCCAACTGGTTGATCCACTGTGAGAAGGTGCTATTTATAAGACTGAGCTGAATACAGCATCTTAGACTGAAGAAGTCTTTCGGAGGAAAGACGAAACATTTCTACAATTTTTGTTTTGTTTTGTTTTTTGAATGTCCTGAGGACCAGACTGAGTTTGTTGCAGCTCCTCAGGCTGAGAAAAAGTATTTTGGATAAAAGATGAAATGTTTCAACAAAGAAGAATCCGTCCTGAGGACCTGCCTCAGCCTTGTTACCGTAGATTAAATAATAATATTGTTTCCTCTCACGTTTTGCCTTCAGGTTTTCCAAGAAGTTTTTTGAAAAAGTTTGTTAGCGGTTTCCCTCCAAACTGGAACATTCTTTTTGAGAAGCTTCTGTTGGAGTCCAAAAAGTAAGAATATGTCACAGATAATTATTGCTTCAGTGTTATTTTTAATCAATTTAGAGAACTACGTTTGTGTGTTCCAGTACTGACACAAAGAACTACAACAAAAAGAAAGCTGAGGCCTCCATCAACCAGTCTGTAAAGAGAAAAACACAAAAATCCTTAAAGACACGTAAGCACAAGATATTTAGCAAAACTTGTTGTTATATATGTCAGCTGTTTAATAAATCCTGCCATCTTTTCCTCACTAATCCAGCTGCTTCCTGTTCTCCTGCCTCCTCCTCCTCTTCCACACAAGTGACTCGAAGTGGTCGAATGATCAAACCACCTCTGGAGTATTGGAAAGGAGCAAGGGTCATTCTTGATGCACACATGAACGTTACCATCCATGAGTCTTACGACAGTACATGTAGTCAGTCTGTAAGCACCCAAAGCTGCAGCCTCTTCAAATATAATGCCAAGATGTTTTGTGAGGGACCACACATATGAAATGTTCTTATTTTCCTCACAGGAGGTCTCTAGGATAGTATCTCCAAGGTCATCGACGAAGCAAGTGTTCCTGCCCAGCAGTGAGGGTAAAGTAGTTGCGAGAAGTGTTTTTTTGGCGTTAAGATAATCTGTAAGTTTCATGACAGGCTTCTCTCCGTGCTCCCAGGTTTGAAGCAAAGTGAATCAGCCAAAGATGAAGAGGCGTCGACACTAGTGAGGAAGTCTAGAGCGCAGCGTAACCGAAACACAACTAAGAAGCCTGCTGATTTATCTGAATCCACCAGGGAGGTGTTTAAGGTCCCTGAACAGTGTTTCGGTAGAACAACGAGATCCAATCAAAGGCGCCCGCACCCAGCGATGGAAAGAACTTGTACTGTTCCAGAAAAACAAAGAGAATCTGAAAAGTTTTCAGCACAGATGTCTCCGAAGCAGACAAACGACACCAGCCGGTCGTTGCTGAGACGCAATAAACGGACTGTTGTAAATTATTCTGAACCTCCTGTTGCCGATAAAACATCAAGCCATTTGCCATCCAATGATGAGATTCCTAAGAGGAGAAAGAAACTGTCAGGGTCCTCTAAGGATAACTGGAAAGATAATGGAAAGGGAGACAGAAGAGCAAAGAAGAGCGACAAAGAAACGAGATGCACTAAAACATCACCTGAACTGGCACCGCTCGGCAAGAAGCGCCCTGCAAACAAAGGCACCGCTGTCAAAACAGATGAAGACGAATGGACCGAGGCAGAACTCATGAAGCTTCAAGAGTAAGTTTAGCTCTTACAGGATGAAAATTAGCCAAATTTTTTAAAATATTTAAATGGTTCCTTACGACAGATGATCCGTTTTATATGTTTAACAAGAACTGAGACAACATTAAGAGGAAGGATGTAGGACACTTAGTCCACAGTTTTCTGTTTAACTTGTTCATGTTTTTTAACTACATTCATAGTCATAATTGTTTATTTGTGTGCGTCTTTATTTCAGGGCTGTATCCTATTATCCAAAGCACTTAACAGGCTACTGGGCAAAGGTGGCACAGATGGTGGGAACACGCTCAGCAGAGGATTGCTACAAGCAGCACACGTCGCAGGGAACATCTGAGGAACCTAAAAGATCTGGGAAAGTCACAAAGAAGAAAGTGGAAGCATCAAAACTTTCGGGTAAATAAATACAAGTTGCTGTTTGACACTGAAAAATGCAATACAGTAGTCCCTCGTTTATTGCGGGTGTTAGGTTCCCAACCCTCCTGCAATAAGTGAAAATCCTCTAAGTAGTGCCATTATATTTATTTTATTATTTATACAGGTAGTCCTCGATTTACGACGTAGATCCGTTCCTACGAGGCGTCTTAACCGATTTTCGACGCAAGTCGATATATACGTACATACTGCACCATATACAGGTAGTCCCCGACTTACGAGCGAGTTCCGTTCCTGCGAGTTGCTCGTAACACGAAAATTCGTAAGTTGGAACACGAAGCACGTGTTCTCGTAAGTCCGGATTTTCGCTCGTAAGTTGGAACATTTATGCTAGCGCTACTACGAACACTCGTTTTTCATCAAAAACGTTCATATTAGTTCATAAACATGGTCGGAAACGTGTTTCCAAACGGTTAGCTAACACACTTTCATCTAAAAACACAAAAAAGTGCTGTATTTTTTACAAATTTACTTCTCTTTCGCCAGCTCGTAAGTCCGGGACCTCGTATGTAAGAGCGCTCGTAAGTCGGGGACTAACTGTACATGTACAGTACTGTATTACCAAGCACTTAGCCTATCCTAACACAGTACCCTACATAATTATCAAAAAACACATACATTTGGGAGCCATAATGAAGGAGAAAAAGAGTTATGGCCTACAGGGAAGCTGGTGACTCCGTATTCCTCCGTCCATCGGCCGTATTCTCCATTCGTTTACGACGTAAAACCGCATTCACAGTACAGTTTTGTTTTGTTTTTTGAATGTCCAGAGGACCAGACGTAACTTTTTTAGGGAGTACAGTGCAGTATTCCTCCGCCGCTACGTTTACGACGTAAAACCGGAAACTGCGTAACTCGGCTTTTCAAATTATTTTTTTATTTTTTATGGGAGATGCACCGTAACCACGAAACGAACTCGAGACCGTCGTAACCCGAAGACTACCTGTATATAATTTAAGGCTTTAGAAAACCCACACTCTTGCAATGTTCTAAACTCTTAAACCTATGTCATTTTAACAACAAACGTACAGTACTGTATATGTAGCTACTAAATTTTACTCAACAGCTCTCTGTTTCGGTCCGACTGTTCGATTTCTGCAGACTACCCTGCAGTGACGAAGCCCACAATCAATAATCAAACTCTTAAACCTACAAATTTTAACAATACTGTATATGTAATAAAGTGCTATGTGTTGTCATCATTATATGTTCTCATACAATGGCAAAATTGGTTCTCTGCATTTAACCCATCGCACCTGGGATGCACCCAGGTGGAGCAGTGGGCAGCTATGTAAGCGCCCGGGGAGCAATTAGGGATTGGGTGCATTGCTCAGAGACACCACGACATGTAGCTCCTAAACTTTACTTACCGGTACAGTGATAGCTCTGCAGAACAGCAACATGAGCTAGTAAGTAAAATCGCTCGGTTCTGGTCCAACTCGGTTCATTTCTGCAGACCTACCCTTTAGCGACAAAGCTCACAGTCAATGTTCTAATTTCTTAAATCTTCTAATTTTACCAACATACTTACCGGTATATGTAGCTACTAAATTTTACTTAGCAGCGAGTCGGTCTACGTGGGCCAGTTGAAAGAGATGAAAGAAGTCACTGGAAAAGTCACTTGGAGCGCTTGACCTTCAGCGGTGCGTGTCCCTGCTCGGAAGTCCTCGTGGGCCGGCTAGGCTAGGAGCTCTCAAGATTCACCGATTGGTCTGGAGGTCCGGTTCATTGGGTTCCATGTTCCGTGTGGCTCTCTGCATCCGCGGGGCACTGAAGTCACTAATAAGCACCAAACTTTTTCCGATCAGATCAAAACATTCCCTCTAGTATTACAACAGAAGGCAGCGGAGCCCAGTTGCCTTCTGGGAAATGTAGTTGTTATGAGTGGGAATACAGTGTAGGCTTATGGAGAGAAAACTACAAAATGGGTGGCGCCTGTCCAATGTATTTTATTTTTTTAGTTAACATTTTACTGTACCATCAAAAATGGCGTTCAATACAGAACAACTAGACTATTTGTAACAGAAATTTTACTGTGCAGTACTGTATCCAGTACTGTCCCAATCATGTGAGCAATATTAAAATTGACAATCACGTGTCGTGTACAATTTTTTTTGTACAGTACTGTACAATATTATATACAGGTAGTCCCCGACTTACGAGCGCTCTTACTTACGAGGTCCCGGACTTACGAGCATGCATCTCATTTAAAAAAAATAATAATTTTATTTTTTTTTATTTTTTTTATTTATTTTTTTATAAATGAATACATGTACAGTACTGGACAGTCACCAAGCACTTAGCCTATCCTAACACAGTTTTTAAAGATGAAGGAATAAGTTGAATTGTCTCCCTTTCACATAAAGGGAGCAAGCTCCCTATGGAGCCTGCAGGGAGGAGGGAGACAATTCAACTGACTCCTTCATCTTTAAAAACTGTGTTAGGATAGGCTAAGTGCTTGGTGACTGTACAGTACTGTACATTTATCTATTTATAAATAAAAAACAATAAAAAATAAAAATACTGTATATACTGTATATTTTTAATAAATAGATAAATGTACAGTACTGTACAGTCACCAAGCACTTAGCCTATCCTAACACAGTTTTTAAAGATGAAGGAGTCAGTTGAATTGTCTCCCTCCTCCCTGCAGGCTCCATAGGGAGCTTGCTCCCTTTATGTGAAAGGGAGACAATTCAACTTATTCCTTCATCTTTAAAAACTGTGTTAGGATAGGCTAAGTGCTTGGTGACTGTCCAGTACTGTACATGTATTCATTTATAAAAATAATAAATAAATAAAAAGTAAAAAAAAATATATATATATTATTTATTTATTTATTTTTTTTACTATGTGATCCTACTTACGAATTTTTGACTTACGAGCGCCCCCTGGGGACGGAACTCGCTCGTAAGTCGGGGACTACCTGTACAGTAATCCCTCGTTTATCGCGGGGGATCCGTACCCTGAAGACCCACGATAAGGGAAAAACCGCAAAGTAGAATTAGTAGAACGAGTAGTACAAATAGTAAGTAGTAGTTTATTGTATATACCAGTATATATTATGTGTGTTTTAAAGCCTTCCCACACTCTTGCAATATTCTAAACAGTTTTTCTAAACTAAAGCTCTAAAAGAGCTCAGCATGTCATGATTTCAGCTCCCTGCCTCCTCTGCTCTTTGCCACCTGCAAGCACACTTGGCCACGCCCACTTCTCTGCTTTGCACAGTGAACGGTTGATCAGCTGCAACAGGAAGCTTATCCTGCACTATGTGCAGCACAAAGCTGCAGGAGGAAGCTTGTTCTGCAGCTCTGGGCTGCACAAATGTGCAGCAGATGCTAAATAATTTAAAATTATTTATTTTCAATAAAAATTCCATGCCGTTTGTGCGGCTCATCCATCAATCAGCCAATTGTGCGTTATGTCCCATCTTGTTTTGAAAAGCCGCGATAGAGCGAGTCCGCCATAAACGCACCTCAAAGTAACGAGAGGCTACTGTATAATGTCAAGGTTGAAATCCCATAACAAACATGTGTAGTGGTGTGTCTTGTTTTGTCCATAAACAAAAAGTTAAAGTCTTCAAAAAGAAACTTAAAACACATAATGTACAAGATTTAAAAGAATGCAATGAGTGTCTTGTTTTTTGGAAGAAAAAAAGTGATCTGGGGAGTATTTTTTCTTACTTGCATGTTTTTTTTTAAGCTATGATTTGTGAATTTCTTTAACAAGCTGTGAAACTGTGTTTAGTGACGGAGCGTCCGGTCATTACTGCTCGATCGGGGACTTTGAAGAGAAAGCAAGAGGTGCGTCAGTTCCTGACAGCTCTGCCCAGAGAAGACACTGACGATGCTTTCAGCTCAGCGTACATGCAGAATAAACGCTTTGAGGTTTGTCTCCTTCAGTTCATATGTCACTAATATGCTACGACAAAAGCTAACTCTTCCTGGTACTCAGATTCCTTCACTGTGTTCGTGTGAGGAGCAGGACTTTGAGATGTCAGACCTGGATCCTCAGACCCCGACGTCTTCACGTTTCCCCGAAGTGAAGACGCCTCAGAATTTGCATATCACTCCTGGGATGCTCAGTTCCCCCAACATGTAAGAACTTGACTTCTGCATCTGAGTTAGTCACAACTGACCGTAGGTAAATGTCGTTTTTGTTTTTGTTTGTTAAGAAAAAATGATGACAAGTGTGTCTATCAACTGCAGAAGAAGATAAAAAAGAATCAGTTTAATGTCTGCAAGACCACACGTTCTACAAAGGTAAAGACTTCTCAAGAGTTTATTATTTCTGACATTTACCGGTAGGTCTAAACTCACATGGAGATGCCTCCTTTGTTTCTTTCAGAGGTTCATAGCCACACCGTCAGTTAAAAGGACAGTTCAGAGATGTGGTAACACAGGTGGGTGTCCTAACGAGTTTATTGTTGTACAGCAGCTGGTTAGATTTACAGGACGGACAAAATGTTTGTTCCCACAGCGATAACCCTCGAACCCAGTTTTCTAGCATGAATTTTATTAACGCCATCGTCTTTCTTTGTTTATTAGAAAACGATATATTTGTCATTCGTGAGATGTTCCCTGCAAACAACGGAGAGCTGTCTGACAGCAAAGAGGAAGAGGACTTCTACTTCTCAGACCACTGATTGGATAAGGGGCTAAAATTTCTTTTATTTTTTTAATTGCTTATATGAATTGAAATAGGAAGAACAGACTGAAGAGAAAACGGTAAATGTTCACTGTCTTTAACAGTCTTTATTTTTTTAATTTTTTGGGGGGTTTCTAAGAAATGTGCCCAGTTTAAAAAAAATAAAAAAGACTTATTTATTTTTTTGGACATACTTATGCTGTAAACCTCCATTAAGTCTTTTTGTAAATATACATTTGTTTAAAGTACCTTCTCAATGAGCTGATTCTAATCGTTTTTGCAATAAACACTATTTTTTCTATTTTATGTGTGATGGATTTTGAAATTGTATATTTCTAATTCAAAAAAATTAAATGGTATACTGTATGTGGGTGCATATATATATTTTCCCTGGACCAAACGTCACAGGTACATTTTGAGCAGCGTTGAAACATCCCAAAAAGTAATTTTGGGGATTAACTTCCATTTTTACGCCAGATGTCCTTCCTGATGCTACCACAGCCCTCTGTGTGGAGCAGAGAGCTGCTATCTAGGGCACCCGGAGGAGCAGATGGTGGGGGTTAAGGGCCCAAAGTGTGGCAAATGAGGGTGGAGACAGATGTAGGTGCTTCACCTATCCAACACACATTTTGATGTTGTCAGTACCGGGAGTTGAACCAACAATCTTCAGATCACAGCCACCATCTGTGCCACTACTCCCCTATTAATATTTAAGATGCTTTGTTAAAATAATTTTTTTTTAAAGATCCACACGTTTAGGAGATCCCTGAAGATGACCTGTACAGCCAAATATATTACAATTTAAATAAGCTAATTAGAAGTTACCCTTTTGTTACTGTTTTTAAACAGTCACAAGTGAATTAACAGTTTAGAAAAGAAAAAAAAAACATGATTTTTATAAAAACTAGTAAATCATGAAAAATGAAATACAGTTCAGATAATCATACCGGAAGTTAAATATTTTACTCCGTTCATCCCACTGTAAAATATATTTATTTTGTCAAAAACCATTTCAGCCTAGCAATAAAAGGAAAAAGGATGCATCAGAAAAACTTAACTCATGCTAAAGTTTTCAAATAACACGGGTATAAAAAGCTGGAACAACTTAAATATTATAAGCATTTCACTTCTAAATTAAGTGTTTAATAATTGTACTTCAGTAGTAAACTAATATATAAATGAGCGCCAATGCCACATGTCGAGTAATTCCGTTTAAAAGAGGAAATACATTTATTATTGCCCTTTTATAGTATTCAGTATAAATTTGTAATTTAAATCGACACATAAATACATCTGAGCCCCTTAATGTAGTGAGGAAAACAAAATAAAGCATTGCCATTCTCAGACTTCCGTGTCCTTATATGGCTTTGGTCCTTAGCAGAGCCGTACGGCTCTGGGGCCTCATGTACAAAGACTTGCGTAGATTTCTTACTGAAAAGTCACGTACGGACAAATCCAGAAAAGTGTCCACGCACAAAAAAATATCCAGATTTATCAAACTGTGCGTGCACCGGAATCCACGCACATTCCTTATGTACAACACAATCAACGTGGAACTGAGCGCACATGAGAGAGTGGCCGACTCCGCCCTTGACACGCCTCCGTATGAATATGCAAAGTCATTCAAATATGCCATGCACGACAGGAATGTCGTCTCTGCTCCATTGCAAATCATGTCGGAACGTGGAAAAAAGAGGAACTTCACGGACTGTGAACAGAAATCACTTCTGAGTGAGGCAGAGAAGCACGGAAAAAGGCTTCATTCGGCACGCACAGTGCAAAACAAACCATCCACTTTTAAATAAGAAGTTGACCAAGCTGATCTAACATGCCTGTATAGGTTAGTGGTGAGCGCGCCCGCCCTTCGTCCCAAAGGTCGTGAGATCGACTCCCGCTTGGTACAATGTTTTTTTTTTTTCATTCCAGATTTAAAGAACACAGGAAAACTATTGAATGAAACAACAAGAAATAGAACAATACATGAAATGAATGGAAGCAGACGATTTATTGTTTTGTAAATAGTTTTCATGTGTATTTCAATCTGGAACGAAAAAAAAAGAAAAACGTTGTACCATGCGGGAGTCGATCTCACGACCTTTGGAACTAAAGGCAAGCGCTTTACCCACTGACCTAAACGTAGGCGTGTTAATACAGCTTGGTTAACTTCTTATTTAAAGAAATTACATCTCATTGTTGTCAATATTGTTGCCACTATCTGGCGCATGCTTTTATATCCACTCATCTAATTGCGTCCATGTGGATGTAATAATCGTTAATCATGTGTGTTTGGTGGGATTTATGATTGTTTTCACATCGTGGACACGGTTTCACAGATCACCTGTAAGTGTCGCCAAAGGAACAATAACCACAGAAACGTGCGTACGCAAGCAGGGGAGCAGCCGTGGATTTGTACGTGGAAGCGCAGATATTCCCGTTCATATCAGATTTGATACATACGCCACTTTGCGTGGAAAGTGACGTGCGCAATGTTTTTGTGCGCACGCAAGGGGCCTCATGTATCAACCATGCGTGCGCACAAAAACATTGCGCACGTCACTTTCCACGCAAAGTGGCGTATGTATCAAATCTGATATGAACGGGAATATCTGCGCTTCCACGTACAAATCCACGGCTGCTCCCCTGTTGGCGTACGCACGTTTCTGTGGTTATTGTTCCTTTGGCGACACTTACAGGTGATCTGTGAAACTGTGTCCATGATATGAAAACAATCATAAATCCCACCAAACACACATGATTAACGATTATTACATCCACATGGACGCAATTAGATGAGTGGATATAAAAGCATGCGCCAGATAGTGGCAACAATATTGACAACAATGAGATGTAATTTCTTTAAATAAGAAGTTAACCAAGCTGTATTAACACGCCTACGTTTAGGTCAGTGGGTAAAGCGCTTGCCTTTAGTTCCAAAGGTCGTGAGATCGACTCCCGCATGGTACAACGTTTTTCTTTTTTTTTTCGTTCCAGATTGAAATACACATGAAAACTATTTACAAAACAATAAATCGTCTGCTTCCTTTCATTTCATGTATTGTTCTATTTCTTGTTGTTTCATTCAATAGTTTTCCTGTGGTCTTTAAATCCGGAATGAAAAAAAAAAACATTGTACCAAGCGGGAGTCGATCTCACGACCTTTGGGACGAAGGGCGGGCGCGTTCGCCACTAAGCTATACAGGCATGTTAGATCAGCTTGGTCAACTTCTTATTTAAAAGTGGATGGTTTGTTTTGCACTGTGCGTGCCGAATGAAGCCTTTTTCCGTGCTTCTCTGCCTCACTCAGAAGTGATTTCTGTTCACAGTCCGTGAAGTTCCTCTTTTTTCCACGTTCCGACATGATTTGCAATGGAGCAGAGACGACATTCCTGTCGTGCATGGCATATTTGAATGACTTTGCATATTCATACGGAGGCGTGTCAAAGGCGGAGTCGGCCACTCTCTCATGTGCGCTCAGTTCCACGTTGATTGTGTTGTACATAAGGAATGTGCGTGGATTCCGGTGTACGCACAGTTTGATAAATCTGGATTTTTTTGTGCGTGGACACTTTTCTGGATTTGTCCGTACGTGACTTTTCAGTAGGAAATCTACGCAAGTCTTTGTACATGAGGCCCCAGGTCCTTAGGAGTCGATGCAGATCACGTGAACGCATCTCACGTGACTCGTCAACAAACAGTCATGAGCGGGTAGGACAGCAGAGGACACCATGAACACACCGTAAGTGCTTTGAATAAACTCAGAACTGTTTCTTTTTATATAACACGACTAAAATAAGTGAAATATTAAGTAACTATTTGAGACATGTTTATTGTTTGAGATGACCTACATAGATCGCCGCCGCTAACCCGGGTTAAACAGGTTATTTGAAGCTACTGTAAATAACTTGTGTTCGTAGAGCTGCAAAAATAGACACATTTAGTTAAAACGAGTCTGCTTTCAGCTCCATCTTTACGGTGCTGCTGTTTTTAATATAACCACTACCTGTTTCCAGATTTTGATTTGTTTTCTTTATACTTCCGGGTGTATAACTTTGATCTTCCAACAGATTTCCCCTCTACATCCTCTTGTTGTTCATCTCTTTGGTCTGGAGTGGATACCTTGAATACGACCAAGATGTCTTGTGAGCCATCATTTAAAGCCACATATATATTTTTTCTTGTAAATTAGACAAAGAACAGTTAGTGGCATGTTTTCTATTCAAGAAGACTAAATCGATTTACTAATTTATGATGCGTTCAATCATACTTTGGAAGTCGGAATTTCTGTGTTCCAACTAAAAAATGAACTGGAACTCCAAAATGGCAGACCATATCCAATTAGGACCATTAAAAGGATAGTCTGGTCATGTTTTTTTTTTTTAAGTTGTGTCATAACGTTATCAATAGTTAGTATTTATCACTCACAGAACAGAAGGAACAATAATAATAATAATAATAAACTTTATTTGTATAGCACCTTCCTACAATGCCTTGCATTGACCAAGGTGCTTAACAGGATAAAAAGATGAATAAACTGGAACAATAAATCAGTGAGAATAGAATAAAAAACAACAGTAATAAAAGAAGGCAATAGAAATAAAAAATGGTACATACTAAAATACCAAAAGTAATAAAAGTTACACAGCACATCTTGTAGTAGACATTCATAGATAGGGTGAGGCAACAGTGTAGATGTTTTTGTGAATAACCTGGATGATAACTTTGGCCTTTTCTCCATACTTTATGCTTCAAGTCATGGCTGTTAACATACTATTTAGGAGAACATTACATCTAAGTTCATAAATGACCAGAATATCCCTTGCTGTATGGGAAGTTTTATTTAGTTACTTTCTAATAATCTCACACAGCACAATGCATTGACTTACATTACCGGTAGTATGTTTACTATAATCACATTAATTTGGTTAAAATGATAGTTATTGTGTTGTAGGATGCTTTTATTAATTTTTTTCTCTACAGGATACCAGAGGAATGGGTCCATGCTGGGAGAGTTGGTGCTTCAGAGGAGCTGGAGCTGACGTTTGCCTTAAAGCAGCAGAACCTTCACCTGCTGGAGGAAACACTCAACCGGGTTTCAGACCCGGACTCGCCTCAGTATGGTAGGGCTTTGTCTAAGAGGCAACTCGCAAATGCAGGATGAAAACAAAAAAATACACACACTGACCACCTCAAACTGCATAAATAAATGTATCCTCCACAGGTAAACATCTCAGCCTGGAGGAAGTAGCTTCTCTTGTTCGTCCGTCTGAACTCACCCAGAAAGTGGTGCACAGCTGGCTGCAGAGTCATGGGGTTTCACACTGTCTCACTGTTCACACTCGGGACTTTTTACAGTGCACCGTGACTGCAGAGTAAGCACGTCTTTTTTTTTAGCATCACCTGTCCTCTGTCCTGCTTTGCTCAACACACTTGCAGTTGAAAACAGAAAGTCTTCTTGTTTAGTTACTTCTTCTTCTTCTTGGGTTTCATAAATCTTGTGAAAAAGCTGTGCTTGTGTCTCGTGTTCCTGTTTTTGAGGTTGCGCGCAATGAAAAAGCACATGTGATGCTGCAGTCTAATCAGCTGCAAAAATCTGTGTTAGCTTGTAAAAAAAAAAATGGGGCATGCATTACCTCAAACTTGTTTTATTTTAAATATATATATTTTAGCTTATTCAGTTCTAGTTTGAAGATTATTAAGGTTGTGGTTGTTTTTTTGCATTAGTGTTGCAGAAAAGCTTCTTCCAGGAAGTAGATTCCATCGCTACGTCAGAGACGGCCAGTCTATAGTCCGATCCTCAGCTCCGTATTCAGTTCATGATGATGTTCACCATCACCTTGATTTTGGTGAGCTTCGTTTATTTATGTGCACAGTTTGCACACGTGCAAGTATATCTGTTGAGATCAGTTCTGATTGCTGTTTTGTTTATTTCACCGCCAGTCGGAGGGCTTCACCGCCTTCCACCTAAAGGGAAAGCCGTCCGCAGGAAGCAGCGAGAGTCAACAGCCTGGGTGCACCTCGGAGTGACTCCTTCCGTCCTGAGAGCTCGCTACAATCTGACAGCAGCTGATGTGGGATCAGCTCAGAAGAACAACAGCCAGGCAGTAGCTCAGGTATGGTCCACTGATGGGATTAGTTCATGAGCATCACTTCTGGTGTTGGAACAGTCTGTTGATTCTCTTTTTATCTGATTTTTCTTGTAGTTTTTGGAGCAGTACTTCCACCCCGCCGACTTGGCTGAGTTCATGTACATGTATGGTAGATCCTTCAAGCATCTGTCTCGGGTGGATCAAGTTGTAGGCACCCAGGGAGGAGGAAAAGCTGGTCTGGAGGCCAGTCTGGATGTGGAGTACATCATGAGCACAGGGGCCAACATCTCCACATGGGTCTTCACTAATCCAGGTCTGCACAAACAGAACTTCACCTGTGACCATATGTACAGTATTTTCTGGTGTATAGGTCGCACCTGTGTATAGGTCGCATTGTCCAATTATCACCAGTAGATTGGAAAAATCCCTATATAGGTCGCACTGGTGTATAGGTCGCACCTACGTTTAGCTCTGCTGCAAATGTCTGCCACAGGAGCGCACAGCAAGGCTTTTAAGAAGATTAACACTTAAAAACAATTATTTGTTTGATAAAAATTATAGCAAATATATGTCTGAGCTGAACTTTTCCTTAATAAATGAACGTAATTGTGAAATGAGCTGGATTAGCTGCACATAAACTCCCCCCCTCTCCTGATGGCCAGGTGCTGACGCTGTCCTCAGACAGCGTAAGGCGATCATTCATCAAGATTAACGCCCGGAAGGCCTCTGGTCCTGACAACATACCTGGTCGTGTGCTGAAGGACTGTGCAGGGGAACTCGCAGCGGTCTTCACGGACATCTTTAACATCTCACTGAGCCAGGCCATCGTCCCCACCTGTTTCAAAGCCACCACCATCATCCCTGTCCCAAAGAAGGCAACGCCCGCATGCCTCAATGACTATCGCCCAGTAGCACTCACCCCCATCCTGATGAAGTGCTTTGAACGGCTAGTCATGAAAAGCATCACATCTGTCCTCCCTGACTCCCTGGATCCCTTCCAATTTGCATACCGACCTAATCGCTCAACCGACGATGCCATCTCCTCTGCCCTTCACACAGCTCTCACACATCTGGACACGAAGGACTCCTATGTTAGAATGTTGTTCATCGACTTCAGCTCGGCATTTAACACCATCATCCCCCAACAGCTCATCCTTAAACTGGACAGTCTGGGGCTGAACACCTCAATGTGTAACTGGCTGCTAGACTTCCTGACCGGGAGACCACAGACAGTACGGATCGGGAGTAACACATCTAGCACCATCACATTGAACACAGGGGCCCCACAAGGATGTGTGCTGAGCCCCCTTCTATTCACCCTGCTAACACATGACTGCACACCATCGTACAGCTCCAACCACTTCATCAAGTTTGCGGATGACACAACAGTGGTAGGTCTCATCAGCAACAACGATGAGACGGACTACAGGAACGAGGTGAGCCGCCTGGCCTTGTGGTGCGGACACAACAATCTCACTCTCAACGTGGAGAAGACAAAGGAGATTGTTGTGGACTTCAGGAAGAGGGATGCCCAACATCCTCCTCTGACCATCAACAGCACCGCAGTGGAGAGAGTGGACAGCACCAAGTTCCTGGGAGTGCACGTCTCAAAGGACCTGTCCTGGAGCAGGAACACTGCAGCACTGGCAAAGAAGGCTCACCAGCGTCTCTACTTTCTCCGCAAGCTGAAAAGGGCTGGAGCTTCAACCCCCATCATGAGCACCTTCTACAGAGGTGCCATAGAAAGTGTCCTGACCAGCTGCATCACTGTGTGGTTTGGTGCATGTACTGCATCCTGCCGCAAGAGCCTCCAGCGCATTGTGAGAGCAGCTGAGAAGATCGTGGGCACCTCCTTGCCCTCACTGCAGGACTTACACAGCAAACGCCTCACTCGGAAAGCCCACCGCATGGCAGGTGATCCCACACACCCACTACACAGCTGCTTCAGACTGCTGCCATCAGGGAGGAGACTGAGGAGTCTCCAGGCTCGAACCAGCAGACTGAGAGACAGCTCTGTTCATCAGGCAGTCAGAATGCTAAACACTCTGCCTGCTCTGCCTCCCCTCCCATTTGAACTGCCTTAACACTAAAACTTTCTCACATATTATCACTCAACACAAAGTTTTTAACACTAGACTCTGTGTCACCAAACGGGTTTTCACTAAACTCTCGGTCATGTGCTCATACAGTTTGCACTACTTCTCATACTTGCACTAATGTCTGTATTACATCACTGCCTATAATCATAATACTGTTTACATTCTCTGTTTACATTTATTAATACTGTTTACTTTTATTACTACTGCTTACATGTAATTACTACTGTTTACATTTATTTACACTACTCTAATATCTACACCACTGCTGGTACATATACAGTGTGCTCTGAACGGTCTTATTTAGGGATGCCCAATGTGCCTTACTGCATATGCCACTTTTTGCCTCTACAACAACATCAACTACTACCTCATACATATACTGTGTACATTGACTCATACGCTGCTTTGCCACTTTGCAAATGTCAATGCTAGAAACCTTTAGTTTATTTTAGTTATACTTTTTATACTCTTTTTTTATACCACTATGCAAAAAAAAAAAAAAACAACTCAGGACAGTGTTAGTTTTACTATTTTTATGCTTATGTCTATTATTATATGTTTCAGTGTTTCAATGTTTAGATGTTTACTGTTGCACCGAGGGACTGAGAGAAACGCAATTTCGGTCCTGTGTATGTCCTGCACTGTACATATTGCAGATCTGACAATAAAGTTGACTTTGACTTTGACTTTGACTTATCTAAGACTGAGCAATCCAGAGTTGAAAAAGACAAAACTAGAAATGTACACACTCATTTTGAAGTTTAGGATAACATTTTCAATGTGACTTCAAAAGTTCACAGTTGAAGAAATACATCCTAAGATTGTTTCCTGAAAGTTTCAGTAAGCATTAAAGCTGTCAGTGGTTCATGTGATAGATTTTAAACACACACACGAAAATGTTGTTTCCCACCTTTGACTTCAGCAGCGAGCGATAAGATTCATTGTACAAAAGTTTAGCAGGAGTTTTGTCGCTCAGACTTTGTGTTCACTGAGAAATGACGTCCAACTTTCTGTTGGCTGTTAGTGTTGACATCATCATAGCTTCTGAAATAATCTCATCTCCTGATTGGATCAGTCAAATATTCCCAGGTGAGTACAGGGATTATCCAGAGTTTGAGTGAAGCTCAGGCTGAACACAATGAAATGGTTCATTTTTTTCATTCATTCAACCTTTATTTAGTCAGGTAAATCTTTTGAACCTCATGGGCTCATTTACGAAAGCGACCTGCTAAAACTAAAGAACAATGAACAGCAGTGATAGAATTTCATTAAACAATAAACAAACAAACAATAAACAATAGAAAACAAAAAGAGAGAAAAAAACAAAAGATTTTTTTTTTTTAACAAAGTATCAAAAAACTAGCAAAACATTATAAGGTAGACGTATAAAATCAAAGACAGGAACAAATCTGCATTGGTTTTTGCCAGGATTCCAACAGATTCTGAAAACCATTTAGAGAAGTCAAGGTCGAGAGCTTCAGATCTTTTTGTAAGATATTCCATGAAGCAGGAGCAGAGTAGGAGAAGGCCCTTTTTCCAAGTTCAGTCCTCACTGACGGAACACTGCAGGTAATCATGTCCTGAGAGCGCACACTGTAGCTGCACTCACGCAAAGACATGTAGGAGGAGATGTATGAGGGCAGCAGACCAAGAAGTGATTTAAAGATGAAAATGTACCAGTGGAAGAGTCTGCGTGAGGTTAATGATGTCCAGTTAACCAGTGAATACAGGGTGCAGTGGTGGGTACGATAATCACAACCAGTTATGAATCTTAGTGCACCATGATAGACCACATCCAACATCTGCAGGGTGCTTTTAGGAGCATTCATGTAGAGAATGTCACCGTAATCAATGGAGGGAAGGAAAGTCACAGACACAAGGCGTTTCCTGACATTCAGTGATAGACAGGATCTGTTTCTGAAAAAGAAACCCAGTTTAACTTTCAGTTTCTTCACTAGGTTTTCCACGTGGAGTTTAAAAGAGAGATGTGAATCGATCAGGATACCCAGATATTTATAGGAATCAACAAACTCAATAGGGACACCATTTGAAGATAAAATCAGAGGAGGATCTGCTGGAACCGCCTTCCTATTTGAAAAAAACATCCCTTTTGTTTTATCAGCATTTAGGACAAGTTTGAGACGGAACAAATCTGACTGGATGATGTCAAAAGCGGATTGTAGTAACTGGAAAGCCTTAGCTACTGTTTTAGCTCGGCAATAAACAACTGTATCATCAGCATAGAAATGTAAGGATGCATCAGGGATGCAGTGACCTACATTAGCTATGTAGATTGTAAAGAGAGTGGGTCCTAAAACTGAGCCTTGTGGTAATGGTTCATGGTTCATGATGTGGAAGAGACGAACAGGTAGAGTGAGATGATCTGAAAGGTTTGGTATGTTGACAAGCTGGAGACAGAGAGATGCTGGAACTTGTCCACAGAAAGTTTTCAGGTGTGTGTGTGTGTGTGTGTGTGTGTGTGTGTTGTGTTAGTTTCATACACTGCACTTCAGTGTGAAACTCCCTGATTCTCCTGCAGATACGGCGCCTTCAGGTGTGACCTCACCTTTGACCTAAGCTGCGTGAATCATTCAGGAAGTAGGTTTTCTTCTCTCTGTTGGCACTTTGTTGCTAACAATAGCCTCTTGCAGGGATCCTGTGCAGACACAACTTGCTCCTAAGCGTGTTTCGTCAACAGAAAATCTGTGTGTGTGTGTGTGTTTGTGTGTGTGTGAGAGCGCATGCATCAGTGTCCAGATGCAACGGCACACACTCTCTCCTCCCCTCCATTCCTCCCTCGTTTCCACCTCTCTCTCGTTCACTCTCTCCCCGTGTTGCTCTTACATCACAGTAGCTTGCCTTGGGCCAAACCTGCATTTCTCGTCATTCGCCCTTCGCTCTGTCTTTTTTCCTCCCTTCTCTTTCCTTCCCACTCCTCTCTCTTGCTTTTCAATCCTTTTGTAATGAGGATGGGGTGGGCGGGGTGCTCCAGAACATGAAAGGCGACAGAATGGGAATGCCAGGGTCTGTGTGGATGCACATGGTCACTGTCAGACTCGCCGCCGTCAGTCAGTTGATGATGTCACACTGATGATCTCATATGTTCATCCAACATAAAGTGAACTCAGCAGGATGCAGAAACAAAGTAGGAGTTCAAATGATAAAAAGACAGGAAGAGGTGCTGGAAGTGATTCAATGCCTTTTTATGTGATGCCTTTACGACTCAGTTAAGCAATATTTAGATTAGCATAAAATAGCAAAAACACAATGGCCTATTATACATTTTTTTTACATTAATTTTACATATGCACAGTCATACATAATTAAAGGTCCAGCGATACTTTAAAATAATCATATTTCTCACCACTTTTCATGTCAGAGTTTAGTGCACGCTCATATTACAGCATGTAGAGGAGTGAAGGACTTGTAGGAGTTTTTGTGACACCTTAAAAATAATGTGTTATGAATTATTCTTGTTACTACCACATAAAATGTTAGTAGAACATTTTTAAAACTGACCACATTACAGCCAGTTATAGATTGGCTAATACTGATTAGGTGTGGTGGTCGGTTTGAATTGGACTGACTCCAAAAGTTTCATCAGTGGTAGACGTACACCCAGAGATTACTTCCTGACTGTTTCGTAAAGATTCATCCAATAGTTCAGGGATATGTTGCTAACAAACTGACGTGTAATGTTAATGTTTTCAGCAAACATCTTGAACAATGAGCTGCATTTAGACTTCATGTTGTGAATGTGGCTCAGCTACAACCACACAACATTTTACTTCAATAGCTATCAAATTGACCGAGTTGCAGCCATTTTTTGTTCTCGGTAGTCTGTTGGCTGCTGTAAAAGTTAATCAGTTGTAGAGGTACACCTATTGAGTATTTCCTGCAAGTTTCCTTAAAGCCTCTCCTCAGAATGTGTGTTGAGGTTCAGTCTCAGCTTTTGTTACACATCAATATTTGTAAAATCCTCTGAGTTATAGTCAGATTTGTCTTTTCTTAAAGACTTCAAAAGTTGATTAGATTTATTTGCAAATTCAGTGACTAATTTCTACAAGTTTGAATAAATTTCATCCAGTAGTAAATGGAATATTTTGCTAACAGACAAACACAATCACACATATACAGGCCCTCTGCATGGCAGGTGATCCCACACACCCACTACACAGCTGCTTCAGTCTGCTGCCATCAGGGAGGAGACTGAGGAGTCTCCAGGCTCGAACCAGCAGACTGAGAGACAGCTCTGTTCATCAGGCAGTCAGAATGCTAAACACTCTGCCTGCTCTGCCTCCCCTCCCATTTGAACTGCCTTAACACAAAAAACTTTCTCACACATTACCACACAACACAAAGATTTTAACACTGGACTCTGTGTCATCAAACGGGTTATTCACTAAACTCTCGGTCATGTGCTCATTCAGTTTGCACTACTTGGGGCGACCGTGGTGTAGTGGTAATGGCAGTCGACCCCCGATCGGAAGGTTGGAGGTTCGAATCCCGCGTCTGCCCACCATGTGTCGTTGTGTCCCTGGGCAAGACACTTAACCCTGAGTTGCTCCCGGTAGGTCTGGATGGCGCCTTGCAAGGCAGGCTACCACTACCGGTGTATGAATGTCTGAATGAATGGGTGGATGGCTGGTATTGTAAAGCGCTTTGGGGCTCCTCACAGGGGGCTGGAAAGCGCTATATAAATAAGCTCCATTTACCATTTACTTCTCATATTTGCACTGTTTGTATTACATTACTGCCTATAGTCATACTACTGTTTACATTCACTGTTTACATTTATTACTACTGTTTACATTTATTACTACTGTTTACATTTACACTACTTTTATATCTACACTACTGCTGATACATATACAGTATTCTCTGACTAGCCTTATTTAAGGATGCCCAATGTGCCTTACTGCATATGCCACTTTGCCTCTATACCAACATCAACTACCTCATACATATACTGTGTACATTAACTCATATGCTGCTGTGCCACTCTTTGCAAATGTCAATGCTAGAACCTTCAGTTTATTTTATAGATATACTTTTTATACTTTTTATACTACTATGCAAAAACTCAGGACAGTATTACACTTTTATTATTTCATTTTATGCTTATGTTTATTAAATGTTTCAGTGTTTGAGTGTTTAAATGGTTACTGTTGCACCGAGGGACTAAGAGAAAAGCAATTTCAATCCTGTGTATGTCCTGTACATATTGCAGTTCTGACAATAAAGTTGACTTTGACTTTGACTTTTGACTTGACATGCTTAAGACAATTTCTGCAGACTCGTCTCCTTTCAGCAGCAGAGAATATACAATAATGGATCACCGCAAAGTAAACTAAACAAATGATTACCGGTACATGTAATATTGTACAATTTTTTATTTATTTATTATTTCATATGTTTCCAAGAAAAAA
>JBBPBX010006690.1:49638-67694 GCA_038048925.1 Garcialebias charrua
TGAGGGCTGCTGTGAGCTGGTGGGGGAAGTGACACGCGCAGAGACAGGATATGACACAGTCAGTGTGGAGTAGGATTTAGGTCAAGCAGGCTGCAAGCCCCATCAGCAACAAAGTCTCTGTGTGGCACTGCTCTTCATCTTTGTGTCAACAGAACGTTTACTAAGTCCGTCTGCTATTTATGTACATATTAAAAAAACACTTTGTGTAAGTGAACACATTCTCTTTAGGTTGACCACATAGTTGGAATGGAGCTCACATGCGCACACAGAGTGAGCGTTGCTCAAACACAATTCGATCCAAGCCCAAAGGCTAAAGGACACAGGCTCCGTCCTGTTGTATCTGTGGAGTGGACAATACAGGACAGCAGAGCAACCCAGACTGAGAACCGTCCCTGCTCTCTACAGACTGAGAGCCGTCCCTGCTCTCTACAGACTGAGAGCCGTCCCTGCTCTCTACAGACTGAGACCGTCCCTGCTCTCTACAGACTGAGAGCCGTCCCTGCTCTCTACAGACTGAGAGCCGTCCCTGCTCTCTACAGACTGAGAGTCGTCCCTGCTCTCTACAGACTGAGAGCCGTCCCTGCTCTCTACAGACTGAGAGTCGTCCCTGCTCTCTACAGACTGAGAGTCGTCCCTGCTCTCTACAGACTGAGAGTCGTCCCTGCTCTCTACAGACTGAGAACCGTCCCTGCTCTCTACAGACTGAGAGTCGTCCCTGCTCTCTACAGACTGAGAGTCGTCCCTGCTCTCTACCGACTGAGCGCCGTCCCTGCTCTCTACCGACTGAGTGCCGTCCCTGCTCTCTACAGACTGGGAGCCGTCCCTGCTCTATACAGACTGAGAGTCGTCCCTGCTCTCTACAAACTGAGAGCCGTCCCTGCTCTCTACAAACTGAGAACCGTCCCTGCTCTCTACAGACTGAGAGCCGTCCCTAATCTCTACCGACTGAGAGCCGTCCCTGCTCTCTACAGACTGAGAGCCGTCCCTGCTCTCTACAGACTGAGAGCCGTCCCTGCTCTCTACAGACTGAGAGCCGTCCCTGCTCTCTACAGACTGAGAGCCGTCCCTGCTCTCTACAGACTGAGAGTCGTCCCTGCTCTCTACAGACTGAGAACCGTCCCTGCTCTCTACAGACTGAGAGCCGTCCCTACTCTCTACAGACTGAGAGCCGTCCCTGCTCTCTACAGACTGAGATCCGTCCCTGCTCTCTACCGACTGAGAGCCGTCCCTGCTCTCTACAGACTGAGAGCCGTCCCTGCTCTCTACAGACTGAGAACCGTCCCTGCTCTCTACAGACTGAGAACCGTCCCTGCTCTCTACAGACTGAGAACCGTCCCTGCTCTCTACAGACTGAGAACCGTCCCTACTCTCTACCGACTGAGAGCCGTCCCTGCTCTCTACAGACTGAGAGCCGTCCCTGCTCTCTACAGACTGAGAGCCGTCCCTGCTCTCTACTGACTGAGAGCCGTCCCTGCTCTCTACCGACTAAGAGCCGTCCCTGCTCTCTATGGACTGAGAGCTGTCCCTGCTCTCTACTGACTGAGAGCCATCCCTGCTCTCTACAGACTGAGAGCCTTCCCTGCTCTCTACCGACTGAGAGCTGTCCCTGGTCTCTACTGACTGAGAGCTGTCCCTGCTCTCTACCGACTGAGAGCCGTAACTGCTCTCTAAAGACTGAGAGCCGTCCCTGCTCTCTACCGACTGAGAGCCGTCCCTGCTCTCTACAGACTGAGAGCCATCCCTGCTCTCTACCGACTGAGAGCCGTCCCTGCTCTCTACCGACTGAGAGCCGTCCCTGCTCTCTACTGACTGAGAGTCGTCCTTGCTCTCTATAGACTGAGAGCCGTCCCTGCTTTCTACAGACTGAGAGCCATCCCTGCTTTCTACAGACTGAGAGCCATCCCTGCTCTCTACTGACTGAGAACTGTCCCTACTCTCTACCGACTGAGAGTTGTTCCTGTTCTCTACAGACTGAGAACCGTCCCTGCTCTCTACAGACTGAGAACCATCCCTGCTCTCTACAGACTGAGAGCCGTCCCTGCTCTCTACAGACTGAGAGCCGTCCCTGCTCTCTACAGACTGAGAACCGTCCCTGCTCTCTAAAGACTGAGAGCCGTCCCTGCTCTCTACAGACTGAGAGCCATCCCTGCTCTCTACCGACTGAGAGCCGTCCCTGCTCTCTACAGACTGAGAGACGTCCCTGCTCTCTACGGACTGAGAGCCGTCCCTGCTCTCTACCGACTCAGAGCCGTTCCTGCTCTCTACCGACTAAGAGCCGTCCCTGCTCTCTACAGACTGAGAGCCGTCCCTGCTCTCTACGGACTGAGAGCCGTCCCTGCTCTCTACAGACTGAGAGCCGTCCCTGCTCTCTACAGACTGAGAGCCGTCCCTGCTCTCTACAGACTGAGAGCTGTCCCTGCTCTCTACAGACTGAGAGCCATCCCTGCTCTCTACAGACTGAGAACCGTCCCTGCTCTCTACAGACTGAGAACCGTCCCTGCTCTCTACAGACTGAGAGCCGTCCCTGCTCTCTACAGACTGAGAGCCATCCCTGCTCTCTACGGACTGAGAGCCGTCCCTGCTCTCTACAGACTGAGAGCCGTCCCTGCTCTCTACAGACTGAGAGCCGTCCCTGCTCTCTACCGACTGGGAGCACTCCCTGCTCTCTACAGACTGAGAGCCGTCCCTGCTCTCTACAGACTGAGAGCCGTCCCTGCTCTCTACCGACTGGGAGCACTCCCTGCTCTCTACAGACTGAGAGCCATCCCTGCTCTCTACGGACTGAGAGCCGTCCCTGCTCTCTACAGACTGAGAGCCGTCCCTGCTCTCTACAGACTGAGAGCCATCCCTGCTCTCTACGGACTGAGAGCCGTCCCTGCTCTCTACAGACTGAGAGCTGTCCCTGCTCTCTACAGACTGAGAGCCATCCCTGCTTTCTAAGGACTGAGAGCCATCCCTGCTCTCTACAGACTGAGAGCCGTCCCTGCTCTCTACAGACTGAGAGCTGTCCCTGCTCTCTACCGACTGAGAGCCGTCCCTGCTCTCTAAGGACTGAGAGCCATCCCTGCTCTCTACAGACTGAGAGCCGTCCCTGCTCTCTACAGACTGAGAACCGTCCCTGCTCTCTATGGACTGAGAGCCGTCCCTGCTCTCTAAAGACTGAGAGCCGTCCCTGCTCTCTATGGACTGAGAGCCATCCCTGCTCTCTACAGACTGAGAGCCGTCCCTGCTCTCTACAGACTGAGAACCGTCCCTGCTCTCTATGGACTGAGAGCCGTCCCTGCTCTCTAAAGACTGAGAGCCGTCCCTGCTCTCTATGGACTGAGAACCGTCCCTGCTCTCTACAGACTGAGAACCGTCCCTGCTCTCTACAGACTGAGAACCGTCCCTGCTCTCTATGGACTGAGAGCCGTCCCTGCTCTCTAAAGACTGAGAGCCGTCCCTGCTCTCTATGGACTGAGAACCGTCCCTGCTCTCTACCGACTGAGAACCGTCCCTGCTCTCTATGGACTGAGAGCCGTCCCTGCTCTCTACAGACTGAGAGCTGTTTCTGCTCTCTATGGACATAGAACCGTCCCTGCTCTCTACAGACTGAGAACCGTCCCTGCTCTCTATTGACTGAGAGCCGTCCCTGCTCTCTACAGACTGAGAACCGTCCCTGCTCTCTATGGACTGAGAGCCGTCCCTGCTCTCTACAGACTGAGAACCGTCCCTGCTCTCTATGGACTGAGAGCCGTCCCTGCTCTCTATGGACTGAGAGCCGTCCCTGCTCTCTGGTACCGACTGAGAGTTGTCCCTGCTCTCTATCGACTAAGTCCAGAAACGGCTGAATGTGTCTGAAGTGGAACAATAACTGTGTTCACATGTGACACCAAAGGACTTTCTTCTGAGGTCTAAATCTTTGTCTTTTTGTTCTTTTTTTATTTTCTGTGTCTCTCTCTTTCTCACTTATTTGACACTCTCAAATTATGTTTTGTCTCTTGGCAAGTTCCATTTAAAAATCAATAAGGGCTGCAAAGCCAGTTCAGTCCGTCAATGAGTTCATGTATGTTTTTCACGCAGCAAACATTCCCTCTACATAAAAGGCACCTGGTTGTCATAGACATGTACACACGGCCTTGGTTTTTGTGTGTGTGCGTGTGTGTGTGTGTGTCTTCCCAGCCTGTTGCTCCACTCTGTAAAACCAGCTTTAGTGGTGAATTCATGACTCTCATAAGGGGTGCCGGACTTGTAGGCAGTGTGAAGCAACAGGGACTGCGTGCACGTGAACGTACTTGTTTGCATTTTATGTGCATGCAGTAATGGGGATGGAGTGACCCCATGTCTCAGTCTGACGCTTTTTAAATCTCACACTGTTTCCTTCAGTTTGCCTCCAGTTGAGGCACTGGATGCTGCTAACCCACCTCATGTTATTAGAAGGTGGAGCTGCTGTCCTGCATGTACTGAATGTGTGTGTTTGTGTGTCGGTTGTTGTCTGTGCGTAGCAACGGACTCATGTTGAGATGGTTCAGGACCGATTTGCCTGCCAAGAAAGACTTGTAGGTTGTGCTGACTCAAAGAGCAGGCTTCTTGTCTTTAACAGCGCTCAGAACTGGAGGTGGGATCCCAGTATGACATCATAATCCTCTTGTGTTTGTGTGTCACCAGAGTGTGTGTTTACATCTTTCATGGTGACGCTGCTAATCCTGAGGTAAAACGTCGCCACACCTTTTCCCCAGAACTGATGCATGCAGGGGTTTTCTGTAGGATGGTGTTGAGAGACAAGTCGCAGCGTGCTTGTGTAGAAGTCACATACCTCGTTCAAAGGGTCTTTAGAGCTGGTTAGGTGGTCAAGTAAGTTCTGTGGAAAAAATACGGTGAGAAGGAGGTAATTTACAGACAAGTGTGAGCACGTAGCACATCTTCGGCTGCATCGCTGATTTGTAACAAGACATCCAGGTGTTTGTACTTGCTGAAATCTGTCCAGACAAATCAGGAACAATACATATTCTTTTGGCTCAGCACTACGGTAAATGTGGCTTACTAATGAATAGTTGCAGCATTTTTAAAAACGTAATCAATGTCTAAACTAAGAGTCAAAATTGTAACGAATCAGTTGCTCCCTTCCTGTGCTCAGGACGAGTGCTTCAAAATGCAGCTGAGCTTAAAACAGAAAACACATTAATGAGCTTTTATCTCTAAAAGTTTGAACTTGAGATCAACATCTGGACTCAAATTTTTACAACATATAAAATTAAGCTTTTTCATTTTTATTATAAGAGAGATTAGTTAAGATAAATGCATTCCATTGAATAAGGATCAATGACTTAAACCACTGTGGGAACAAAAGTCACATTAACATTAACATTACATTTGAAAATCACATTAAGCATCTGTTTAAAACCTGCTTCTTCCATCTTCGAAACATCTCCAGACTTCGCCCATCTCTAACTTTTTCTGATGCTGAGAAACTCGTCCATGCTTTTGTCTCCTCCAGGCTCGACTACTGCAACTCCCTGTTTATTGGAATCCCTGGCAAAAACCTTCAGAAACTTCAATATATTCAAAACAGTGCAGCAAGGATTCTGTTGAGAGTTCGTAAATTTGAACATATTACACCCATTCTCCATAACCTCCATTGGCTTCCTGTCACCTACAGAATTCAGTACAAAACTGCTCTCATTACACATCAATGCTTACACGGAACTTCACCTGACTATCTAAAGGACATTCTTGCACCATATTCATCCACCCGGTCTCTACGATCACAGAACAGTAATTTCCTTCACATTCCACGAACCAAATTAAGGACCATGGGAGACCGGGCATTCTGTGTGGCTGCCCCCCGCCTATGGAACTCCCTCCCTGACTACCTGAGAGCTCCACAGTCACTGGTTGACTTTAAACAAGGCATAAAGACTTTTCTTTTTAAGCAGCCTATTCTGCCTCCACATGATTTTATCTTTGATCTTAGTTGATATTATCATTATTTTTAATTGATTTTATCACTTGTTTTTATTTGATCTTTGATTTTGTTGCACTTTGTAGCACTTTGAGATTTTTGTTAATGAAAAGTGCGTTATAAATTGAATGCATTATTATTATTATTATTATTATTATTAACAAAAATAATTCAGTAAATTACAGACTCTTTTTATTTGTATTTGTGTTCATTGTCCAAGTTTTCATTGCTTAGTTGTGAATTTATACACACTGTGATTATAGTTTTGATAGCAGCTGGGTTGAGTTTATTTAACTATCCTAAATAATCTAATCCCAGCACCTGACTTGTGAGTGACTGAGGAGAGAAAAAAAAACACGAGGAAGGAAGAAACACCACAAAGGTGATTTATGAGTTGACTTGTCAACTGAGTACAAGGAAGGAAACTTCTAATTGTAATTCACACACACACGCACGCATGCACACACACACACATCCCTACAGTATGCTTCAAAACATGTACCGTACATGAAAATAATGATGCAAATTTGCTTTAGCTTATACATCCCTTACAAAAAGGTGTATTAGAGTTATAGCTAGCAATATGTTATGTTTTATGTTAAGTTTATTTCACAAGGGACACTGCATATTAATTAACATGAATACATAAATATGCCAAATTTAGCCAAAGAGGCTAATTTTCATCTGTAGTCTTGTAGTATACTTGATATATTTGTGATTTATTGCTGGAAACTACAATTATGCATGTGTATAAATGTAAATATACCATGTTCGACATGACTAATGCATGTCAACATCATACTTAAATCAAGGTTTACAAAGAGGCTAATTTTCATCTGTAGTCTTGTAGTATACTTGATATATTTGTGATTTATTGCTGGAAACTACAATTATGCATGTGTATAAATGTAAATATACCATGTTCGACATGACTAATGCATGTCAACATCATAGTCCTTAAATCAAGGTTTATCTGAACATGTTTCAACAAAAGAAAGAACATAAACTGTTTTATTTCACATTGACGTGTGTGTTGTGTGTGTTGTGTGTGTTGTCAGTGTGTAGGAAGGATATATGAGCCGGGCGTTAATTGTGGTTGAGCAGTAGACAAGTGATGTTAGCCACGCAGTGACAACCTGATGATGAGTGCACGACTACCCGTCAGAGCGTGCTCTCTCTTCTTGTCGTTTAAATCACAGTGACTGGCAGCCACGAGGAGTGTGTGCTTACACAGTTATTTTAAGTGGCTCCTCTCACATATGAATATGCATGTAAACTTCTGTCCGCATGCGCTCAAATCCACCGCCGGGTCCTGATGAATGCACGTGACGCTGACATATCCAGCTGTGTGTGCAGGCTGCGAGCGTGCACATTTTCTCAGGTTACTAACTGGTATTGAGTGCCGGGGATGTGTGTGTGTTTCAGTGTGTCTCGTTTTACTAATATAATACAGGTTGTAGGCTCTGGAGACGTGCACGTGCGAGAATGTGCGCGACAACTATTGAGAACTCCACATGAATTTAAATGAACGAGCTCGTGGAGTAACCTTTGTGTATCCAGTCTGCATCTTTCCACCACTCGTTATTAAATTATCCCCTAATTGGTCACGCAACAAAGGCAGCTGATGAAAAAGACAATTTCTTGCTTTTAATTGGGCATTTCACGTGCGCTTTGCATACACCTGTGTGCAGCTGACTTGACTCACTTGATGTGTGTGTGTGTGTTGGGTGTAATGAGAATAGGACATTAGCAAGGGCTTGGCAGACGCCGTCACAATCAGTTGCACTCTTCCCGCTGAAGGAGGAGAGTGATGTGAGACTTCATAAAGGAGGAGAAATATCATAGACAAGAAGAATAGACTCCGCCAGTCTCCTTCCATGACTTCAGTGGACTGAAGTCTGGAACAACATGTGGCTGGCATGCTGTTCTCATTCACTGTATGATGTGTTCATGCACATGTCAGACACGTGTGCCCCTGATGGGACTCCAGCTCCTGCACATGTTGAGCTTTACATGTCATCTTTCACTTTCCATGCGCTTGGTGCTTTTTGAATGTTTCCAACTTTATTCGCACCACTGATGGTGTTTCGCTGTGAGGAAGCTGTTGTTGCTCGGTGTGGCTGAATAGTGCTGTGTTGTGATGGGAGGCAGGGGAGTGAACAGGCCATAAACACCGGCCCTATAAAACCCAGGGGTCGGGAAAAGGTGAAGCCTCACTCTGATTTTTTTACACCACTTCTTCTCCTCTGCATCACTCTTCATCTCGCTACAAGTCCTCTCTTTTTCTTTGTCCTCTCTTTCCATCTCCCTCATCCCGGCTCTCCCCCTCTCTTCTCTGTGTCAGTTTATTAACGGTCACAGCAAGAGTGTCTGGTTTGCTCTTTTACTCCTCCACCATCCTCCTGCTCTCCATCTCTTCATTCCCCTGGCTGCTATTATGAGAGGCATTTTATCCTTTGTTCCAGGCCCCATGGTGCATCTGGCCGCAGATATGAGGACGACAGGGACAGGAAACCGGCATGAGTTTTTGAGAAGAGGAGGAGGGAGTTTGGGGATCGGACTGTAGATCCGTTGCTCAGAGTTGGGCTGTTGTTTTCAGGAGTGATAAGGAGGGAGCCAGCAGGAGAAGGAAACAGATAGAGAGGCAGTTGTCTTCCAACACAAAGGCTTTTCAGAGTTGACCTCATGTCCACACAGGGTTCACACTCCTGCAACCTCATTTGTTGCATCAGAGAATTTGATGAGAGTTTGAAGAACAGACATAAATAAGAGTAATGGATGCAAGGAGGAGTCAGTGAGGAGAAGGAGATGGAGAAGGAGATGGAGATGGAGAAGGAGATGGAGATGGAGATGGAGAAGGAGAGGTCAATAGTTAGTGGTTGCTGGCCTCAGGTTGACCTTGTGTAAAGGCTTTGGAGAGGAGAGTCAAAGGAATGCTGCTCGGGCCTCCTCAGCCCTCGTTGCCCTCACTCCTCCTCCTCCCCATATCTCCCCCAGCAAAACAGGGTAGCAGGGGAGGAAAGGAGGGGGAGAGCGTTGGTGATAAAACTCCAGACGTTCTCTCATTTGATGGTGCTCTGCCATGTCAGAGCATTCTTGCATTCCTCCCTCTTTCTATTTCTTTCTGACCCCCCTGAAATTCCACTTCAACCAAGATGATTGTAACAAAAACAGAATGAAGCATCCTCCTCCGGTGATGACATCCTCTTTTATCGTTTATTGCATTAGACAAAATGCACGTTGTCTCACAAAAATAACAGCACAAGCAAAAAGGAACCATTACAAACAAAACAATAGCAAATAATGTTTCTGAAGCAGCTAAACGCATATAACAGATCATCATTTAAATAAAGCAATAATCAAATCAAATCAAACAACAACAACAACAATAATAATGCAATCCATCTCTGTCTACTTAACATCTCTGTTTTTAAACCATTCAATGGAATAACCACATACGTAATTCACTTTTGAAAAGGGATTATTAAATAAAATAAAAAGTAAAAGAGCTCCATTCACTCGTCACTGTAGAAACAGATGCAGCACGTTTCCCCTTTTCCACAATCCCTTGAGCTCATAAATGCTGTTTTCCAGCTTTTTAAAAGTCTTGCAGTACTATTGTTCCCCTTAAGTTCAGCTAATGCTTCTCTTTTCAGAGATGAAATAGAAGTGTTGGGCGGGGCAACAGCAGGAACACATAAATCAAGTCCGAAGCCCCAAGAGTCCTCTCTCCTGGAGGTCATGCAGGCCAAGGGGTCATTTGAAACGGGTTAGCCTGAGCAAGGCCAGAGCAGCTCTTCTGTGAGGCCATTAATGGCTGTGAATACACGTAAGAGGGATTAGCTGTGTGTGTGTGTGTGTGTGTGTGCAGGAAAGAAGTGAGAAGCTGATTTGAATATGAGTGATGGTGTGTGTGTTTGCACTCAGTAAATGGTTGGATTGTGTGCTTTTAGTAAAGAGTCCAGGGAAACGTTTGCAACATCTTGCCTCAGTCACACAGAAACGCACTGAAAAGGTAACACTGGCTCACCTGTTGTACCAGAGCAACGCCCACAACAATGCCTCTCACCAGAGGCAACGTGACATGTTTCTGTCAGCAACACTTGCCACACAGCCACGCTTGAAGGCGAGCGAGTGTGTTAACCAGTCAGCAGCATCAGCTCGTTGTGAGACAGAACATCTAAAAAAAAAAATGTTTGAGAGAGGCAGAGAGGAGTGAAGCCTCGCCCCACAAAGACCCCAGTGTTCAGGTTGTGTTGAGGCAAGTTCACACAAGTTGTCAAGTTCTGACTTTTCAAAGACAACTCCCTGTTCAAATGTGACGTTCTCTGCAGCTCCCTCCACGAGGCTTTAGTGGGGCTCAGGGATGCTTATGGGAAAGTAATTACTCCTTATCACTGTTATGGTTAGCTAAAAAAAGAGGCTGCTTTGGAAATGTGGTTGTTTTTCTGCTGGATGCCAAGGTTTGCAGGGTATTAGTCAGCATTTTTCCCTAATCTTGTTTTGAGTAAAGCTCTGACTGTTTCTGTGTTTTTTTGTCTCTTTCCTTTTCTTTTCCCTCCCTTTTTGAAAATGATCATCCCGGTCCTCCTTTCTCTTTCACCTTTTGCAGGTTCATCAATGCGAGGAGGAGAATAGTGCAGCCTATGATCGACCAGTCAAACCGTGCAGGCAAGTCACCCACAGCTACTATTTTCAAGTCGCACAGGGCATGTTCATGCTGCTGTTTATAATGATGTTTTTCTATTAGGGCTTAGTGTATTACTAGTTGATGTTTCTCTTAGTTAATTCTAGATGTTATTACTGTTCTTTTTCTTTTTTCTCTCTTGCATTTGTTGTTGGATGTAACTGGGACCCTGTGTACATAATCTCGTTTTCGTCACATGTACCACATGCGGTGCAAATTACAATAAAGACTCTCTGACTCTGACTCTAAGCATCTAGATCGGGGGTGTCAAACTCATTTTGATCTGGGGGCCACATTCAACTTAATCTGATCTCAAGTGGGCCAGACCAGTGAACTCATTCCAAAATTACATAGAACGAACAGTAAGTCCACTTTTTTCATTGTATTAGTGCAAAGAAGAAATAAATTATAAAAATCTTTACATTAAATTAATTGTCCTTTTACACTTTTACTCAGTTTAACATTTATTTAAGACTTAAAACACATAAAAAACTGATCACAGTGATTGAACGTTTTAAAACATTTAGTCAACAAACAGTTTTATCGGAAGAAGTCAATTTTTCTTGAAAAATCCAACACTCTGCGTCCACTTTTCTCTTTTTTGACAAAGACATTCTGCTGATGAGGGTGCCCGACTGCCCGTTCCAAGGAGAAAAAGGGGGGAAATCCATAGATATCATAAAACACGGGTAAAGCGATTGAACTGACTAAAACACAGCACCTCTAGCGGACAACATAGGAACTGCAGATTTTTAAGGAAATAACGTTTATTCTTTTTTTTTTAAAATAATTCAGATTTATCCTCGGGCCGACTAAACCCCCTGGCGGGCCGGATCTTGCCCGCGGGCCGTATGTTTGACACCCCTGATCTAGAGTCAGTGCACCCAGAGGCCTCTCAGCTGATAAATACAGAACACATGCTTCCTTTTTGTAATGTCCAAATACTTAAGGGCTGTCCTCTTCTCTATCATTACTGACCAACAGGCAAAACATTACAACATTAACAGCAACTGTTAATAAACCTGTCCTGTGAGGGGAAAATATATTAACTGACAGATATCATTTTTGGAACTGAAAACCTCGAGAATCTTATCAAATATATCTCCGGTGTTCTAAGTATATTTTTATTCTAGGGCTGGACGATATGGCCAAAATTTTTATCACGATATAGTTCTTAATTTCGGTCGATATCGATATAATTCGATATCGATATAAACAATATAAAAGCCTAAAAAAAACTATAAACTATACAAATAAATTAATGTTCTCCTTGTATTTGTATTTAGCCTCCAAAAAGATGGAAATCACCATCAAATAAACATAAACTTCTCAACCCAATAATTCTCAGTCGGGTCATCTGGACACTTTCTTTTTTATAGAAACGTTTCACCCTCCATCCTCCATCCAATTTCTATAAAAAGAAACTGTCCAGATGACCCGACTGAAAATTATTGGATTTGGTACGTGGATTATTGAGCATGAACTTTCTTGCCATAAAATTCTCAACTGTGTCAATATTAATAGTTTTAACTTTAAACATCTTTAAAATTTACAGCATTGAAATTCATAGTTAATTAAATAAAACTTTTGGGTGTTGTTATTTATAAGAAGCTGACATAGAAATCTCATGGAAATTACTTAAGAATAAAAATAACAAAATCAATTGCATTACTGTATAAAGTAAAATAGTTTTTGAATGACAAAGTTTTGAATATATTGAATAATGTAATGATTGTTCCATATTTAATCTGTTGTATTGAAGTTTGGGGAAAAGCATGTAAAACTATTACAAACCCTGTTTTTTTTGTTTTGTTTTTAAAGAGCTACAAGAATTATTAGTAGGAAGTGCTATGGTCACCCAACAAATATTTCATCAGTTTAAATTATTAAAATTTTATGATTTGGTTGAACATAGTATTTTACAAGTCATGTATAAAACTGAAAAAAAAATTACCCCCCAAATATTCAATTAAAATTTGTTTAAAGTTATTAAACCCTGAAGGGAATGTAAATGTTTGTAAAACCTCCATTTAGGACTAGTTTGAAGGAGCTGAGTTGTAAATCAGGAAACAGGATTGTGTTGACTTGATATATCACCATAAACATTTCTAAAACTATGTTTTAAAATATGATTAAATCAAAGTTGTTGGGAAGGTGTGGTGCAGGTGAAGTGAAGGTTGTTGTTTGTTTGTAGTTATTTTGTATTTTTTAAACAAGGGGCAGATATTAAAACACTATTTTCGTCTTTCTGCACATTTTCATTCAGTGTTTTTTCTTCTTCTGATGAATTTGTTTTATTTTGAATAAAAAAAACATGCAGCGCTGCTGGGGCTGTTTGTTTACGTCGTAGTTTCAGGGAAACGTTGGCTCAAACTTTATTGTTCTTCATCTTCTGACTCTCATATTCTATCGAGTGGAAACTCTTCAGATTAAACAAGTTAGATGTTTCCACCGCTAGTTAGAACGACTCCGTCACGTTTTGCAAAATAAAGAAACCGAGTAGGACTCGCTGCAGATGAGACCTGCAGTTTAACAAAACCGAACTACGTCCACACCGACGAATTAGTCTTTCCTCTCATCAGTGATGTCGTCTCTTTCTCTTCGCTTGTGAAACTTTGTTCAGTCACATTCTGACGGTCATGAGCACTCGTTTGACTCGTTTTGAAGCGAAAACAACGCGCTTTGGAGACTAGCTTAGCTTTTAGCCTGCTACCGCTAACGCCTGCTGCTGGAGTGAGCGCTGCGTAACAACGACGTCACCACGCACGTTTTGTGTCACAGCTTTTTCTGTCCGGGCGGGTTGTTGAAGCAGCCGCTCCAACCCGAACAGAAACAGAAAAACGTCAATGAAAAGTTGTAAAATCCTATCGAAATATCGAAAATATGCTTAAACTTCATATCATCGTTATTGAATAAAAGTATATCACGATATTTATCGTTATTGAATTATCGTCCAGCACTACCAGAACACCATGAAATCTGCTGAGCCTCGCGCAGCCACGTTGAACCCAAGTTTAATTAGCTCGTGACAAATTCATCCATTTCCTCATCATTTCAGTCAGTGGAGGAGGAAGCGATCACTTGACTTTTGGCAAAAAAACAAAAGAAAAGTCCAGATCAGGGATGAAGAAGGGGAATTTAATACATTTGTGTCACATACAAAACAGTTTTGCATCGCTTTGCAATACTTTGAACGAGAACCTGCGCGGCCGCGGGCTGGGACGGGGGGGGGGCGTGGGTTAGGAGCGTGAGAAGTGAGAAGCTCTGTTTTTATTGGCTGGTTAAAAACTCTGTTTTTATTGGCTGGTTAACGGCGGGTCACTGTGGCTTTTTAGAAATGCTTATTTACCACCTGGAGAAGCAAGGGGACTATAGTTTTTTTCAGAGATTACTTTGTCTAACATCAGTCTGTCAGGAGATTCATTCATTCATTCAACCTTTATTTAGTCAGGTAAATCTTTTGAACCTCATGGGCTCATTTATGAAAGCGACCTGCTAAAACTAAAGAACAATGAACAGCAATGGTAGAATTTCCTTAAACAATAAACAAACAAACAATAAACAATAGAAAACAAAAGAGAGAAAAATATATATATATATAAATGTTTTTTTTAACAAAGTATCAAAAAACTAGCAAAACATTATAAGGTATATGTATAAAATCAAAGACAAGTGACAGGAGATAGTGACAGAGTGAAGAAATATGTTAAAATACATTTTTAGAAAACTTATAGACTGCACTACAGAAACTGCAGACTGCAGCTTTAAACCTAATTTAGCAAGAATGTGTTATTTCTGCTTCTGCTAAATTAGTCTTGTTCTTCCATTTCAGCACGTTTGTAGCTAATTTCAGCTGTTTTTCAGCATTAAGCATTCACACTGCATTTTGCAGGAAATGCAATTTCTTTAGTTCTTTCCTTTTTCAGAATCAGCTTTGTCACGTCACCAAAGCGCAGCAAAATTACATTTCAGTACAGCCCGTCCAAGAGAAACAAACAAACAAACACGGGGAGACGGAGGTTACACAAGATACAGATGTGTGGCAACTCACTCTAGGAGATTGAGAACACATTTCTACACATTCTGCAGACTTCATGACTGCTGTGCACACTTGGGTGTAGCATGCAGATGTGCTCGTTTAATTTTTTTTGCTCAGTGTTCTTCATTTTCACCATGTTTAACTGTTAACCTACATTTTTTTTCACCTGCAGCACCAAAGAAGACCGAAGATGCTGATGGTCCCCCAGTAAAGGTTTCCAAAACTGAAAATGGATCTTAAGAACGAGACAGAGTCCAGTTTCCCTTTTTTTAAGTAAAAACATTTATTATAAATGTCATGTAAGAGGCGACTTAAACTCATTCCAGTAAAAGCATCAAGTTTTGGAGAACCTTAAGAAGTCCACTTGGATGTCCACCTAAAGGAGAGAAAAAAAAAGCGTAAAATCAGTTTTCAGCCTTTTTAAGTCTACGTTGTGCCTCTCACATGATTATTTCTGTACATTTTCATTCAGCATGTTTTGATTTTAACATATTCTTCAGGAAACCGCTTTTGACAGTAATTTAATTTCTCCAGCAAACGTTTTTAGTTATTTTCTTTTAAGACCTGTGTGACACGTAAATGCAGTGTGCCATTGTTTTCTTTGTAGATTTCCTACAGAAAGATGGAAATGTGCGCTGAATATTTTCAGTTTGCATATGTGAACAGCAAATAAAATCTTACAAAACCAAATACAGGTCTGTTGGAATCTGATAAAGCAGCATGCTTACCGATTTCTTCTTGTGAAACTTGTAGGATGCTGGCAAATCATATCGTAGTTCTATGAGAAAAAAAATCTTAATTTAAATATTTTCATTGCACAAAGGATGCAACTTTTTACTTATCTAACCTGCAATGACCTCCATCTTCACTCCCCAGTCATTAGCTTTTTTCTGTATGTGCTGTAAGATCATATGAGGATTAATAGTATTTCATTCAGTCTTTATACCACACATGCTGAATTATTCAGGATATTTTCATATTGACTTAAATTTACCTCTCGTGTTGATGTTTTGTGAAGTGAGTACACGGCTGTCTTTGCCATAGTTAAAGCAGCTCGCAGGAACTTCATGTCCATGCCTTGAATAGACATAAAAACACTGACATCTTTAATCAAACTAAAACATTGAGATGACTTCCTGTTTAATTCTGTACACCTTATTGAATCATGGTAAGCACAGGAAGTCTTCTAAGAAATCCTAAATCATATTACCAGAGACGATATTGTAGAAGCGTCCATTTCTAACGTGCCATTAATTCCAAATGAGAAAACTGCCTTTACACAATGTGTACTGATAGAAAACAGACGGGGTCAACAGGATAGAAAACAGACGGGGTCAACAGAAATGCTGACTAAAAGTTAATCCAAGGAGGAAAAGTTTTCTCAGAGATTATCAATTTATTATTTCTTCATCAAGGGTTCACATTATTCTATACCCTTCCACTCAAAAGTGAAGTGACGATGTAGGCTCAGATGGCAATTAATTTGAAAGATGTAACGGTTAAAATGTGACCATGGTATTCTTCCTGAACAAATAAGTTTGAGAAGCCTCTGCATCAATGTATTTGCATATAGGGATTAAATCAGCATTTTTGCCTGTATCACATCAGTTATATTGATTATAAACTCCAAACTTTACATTTAGCACCTGCTCATTTGCTTACCTTGGTTGTGTTTTGTACCAAATGGTGGATTCATGATCACTGTGTCAAACTTCTGGGCATGAGCTTCTCCCTGCATGCAGCACAGGTCACACTGGACCAGGTCCACGTTGGAGGTCTCAAATTCCTCTGCGTTTCTTCTGAATATCTCCAAAGCGTCCTCGTCTATGTCAAAGCCGACACACAAGCTGTAAAACAGACGCGTTCAGACAATGTAAAACAATAAGTAGGGGTGCACAGATTGCAGGTTTTTGGCCGATCACCGATTTCTACAAAATCTGACTTGCCGATACCGATTTAGTTTTATAAGCAACACTGTTAGATGTAAGGTCACACAATGTGCATTCAGATTTCAATCTAGTTTTGTTGAAAAACAGACCCAATTGAACAATATTCTAGAAACAATACAAACTTATTTTAAATGGTCACAAGGTAGTGCGCTGAAATACAAATGAAGTTCAGACCAAAAAAAATCTGTTTCTCATGCAAGCATTGGCCGATTTCCCAAAATTAAGACAACATTTTGAATTCAGCTTCTCACCCTGCGTCCAGCATCACGGCCCCGATGCCGAGGACTCCACAGCCACATCCCAGATCGGCCACCAGTTTGCCCTCGATGTCATCAAACGTGGTGTGGATCGTGTACAGCATGCAGGCTGTGGAGATGAAAAGATGTAAATCCACATAAACGGCAAGATTACGAGTAGTCGATGAGATGCTGTCACTCACCAGCGATGTGAGGGCTGGTCGGATACTGCTCCAGAAGGATTTTGGGCTCTTCGAACGTGTCCACCTGCTGTAAGCAGCTTTCTAATTCCTTTAGCTTCATCACAAACGGAAGTGAGGTTCAACGTCCGTGTAACTACGCCGATAAACTAAATATAAACAATGTTATTTAGATTAAATCCCCATGTGAGTAAGTTTTGGTGTACTTATCCTCCATGACAGTAAACATGCCGATGTTCTTCTTCTGTGGTTTATTTGTAGTCGGAACAACTCACGTGCTCGTACCGCCACCTAGTGGACTGGAGGACGTGTGGTCTGCTTCACTGTATCTCGGCCAGCCCGAGATACACTGAAGCAGACTCCGTATACGGAGCCGCTGCTACACTCGGCTTTCGTTCTCGCGTAGATTCTCGTGTTTTCGCTCCAAATTCTAACGTCATTTCCTCCGTACCGTCACTTCCGATCGTCACTTCCGCTAGTTTTTCGCTCCAAACGCTCGCGTTCTCCTTGTTGTAATCCAAGCATAGCCTGCTCAAACGCAGGATTTAGGGCAGCCATCTTGGCGCTGTCACCCTTGTACTTTGCTGCATACAAACTAACAGAAAATGCCTCACCACTTCTTTGAAATAAGATCAATAATAGTGAGTGTAACATTTTTTCTGAATGCTCAGCTTAAGAAGGCAACAAGAATCCTTAGTTTCAACTGTTGCCTTTTTATTTTTGCTTTGTTATAACAGTTATGTGCAGTTCAGTCAGTACAAAATAACTTCAATAAACTCACTAAATCACAGTATATGAATAAAATAACATGGACCTCATTCAGACAATGTTTTTGTGTACACACTCCCAGATATCACGTTTTTGTTTTAAAGGTTTCCAAAAGATAAATATATGTATATATATATATATATATATATATATATGTATATATATATATATATATATATATATATATATATATATATATATATATATATATATGTATATATATATATATATATATA
>JBBPBX010006691.1:0-29362 GCA_038048925.1 Garcialebias charrua
AGACTGCCCTGAAAACACATCTCTTTAGACTAGCTTATCATTAACTTTACTAAATGTATTTTTATTATTTTGCATTTTATAATCTTTATGTATTTTATATTTCAATTTGTCACTGATAATGTTTGCACTGTATTGGTTTGTTAAGTGTCCTTGGGTGTCCTGAAAGGCGCTTTTAAATAAAATGATTATTATTATTATGAATTCTGGTTGTGCTTACCATATTTTCCGGCCTATAAGTTGCAGTTTTTTACTAATTTTCATGTCCTGCGACTTATGGGGCGAAGCGACATATTTAGGGATTTTTTCCCATATTTTTAGACCAAATTTTGGCTGAGATATGACAGTTTCCATTCATTCTGACGAAAAAAATGGAGCAGTTCCACTTTCGGCCGCTAGGGTCCACCAACCGTTCCCAGCTCATGTGTCCGACAGAAGCCTCCTCTGCTCGGACTCTCTCTGTCGCAGCCCGGCCTCCTGAACTCTGGAGGTCTGAACTACTGTTACCTTGTTAGCAAAATAGGTCAAGAACCACAGGACAGATTTTGATGAAACTTACAGAAAGTAATCACTGGATGGACATTTACAATGAGTTAGCTTTAGGAGATGTTTGAGATAAAATTTGATTTATTTATAATTTATTTTCGTAGCGCGCGACCGTTTGGACGACTGTCAAAGCAAAACTATTTAAATCCAGCTGATTTGACGATTACGTGCATTTATTAAGGAAAAGTTCAGCTCAGAAACGCTTTTACTATAATGTCAGCAAACAAATATATTTTTTAGGTGTTTATTTTGCTAAATTTTAAAGAAATGCGTTCCCACCCGTGCGGGAGCACGTAGCGAAACTAATTTTTAAATCTAGCTGATTTGACCATTATGTGCATTTATTAAGGAAAAGTTAAGTTCAGAAACACTTTTACTATAATGTCAGCAAACAAATGTATTTTTTAGGTGTTTATCTTGTTAAATTTTAAAGAAATGAAGCGTATCAGCTCATTGCGCGTGCACGCTTCGTATCACCGACGTAGCAAAACTATTTTTTAAAATTCAGCTGATTTGAACATTACGTGCATTTATTAAGGAAAAGTTCAGCTCAGACACATCTTTGCTATAATTTTCAGCAACCAAATACAGGGGGTCCCCGACTTACAAACGAGTTCCGTTCCTACGCCCGTTCGTAACTCGAAAATCCGCACAAGTCGGAAAATACGTCCAAACGGCACCTCATACGTACAGTACTGTACTATTTTACCAAGCACTTAGCCTATCCTAACACATTACCCTACATAATTATCAAAAAACACGTACATTCTGAGCCATAATGAAGGGAAAAAATAAGTTCATTTCTTACTGGGAGCTGGTCCTGCAGCTTCACGCGGTCCACAGCGTTTACAGCAACGCCTGTTAGCATGTTAGCTCGTTGCTAGCATGTTAGCTCGTTGCTCAGCTGTAGCCTCTCTGCCTCGTAAACCTCCGCTCCAAACACTAAGGTCTCTGCGCGCGGTCCAGAGTTTTACAGTAAGGTCTGTTAGCATATTAGCCCCTCTGCTCCGGTCAGCCTGTCCCAAACAATGAGGTCTCCTGCTCCACTGAGCGCGTCAAGTCCCCCCTCCCTCCTGTAAGTTTCCACTGAGCGTGTGTCAAGCTCCCCCCCTCTTCCTGTAAATGTACGCTGAGTTTCGTTTCGGTACCGTATTTTCTGGTGTAAAGGAGCATAAACCGCGTAACTTGAACAATGCTTTTCAATGGGAGGGCGTTCGTAACCCCGAAACGTCGTAAGTCGAGGCCGTCGTGTCGAAGACTACCTGTAATGGTTTTTAAGTGTTAATCTTGTTAAAGTCCTACCGTGCACGCTACTGTGGCCATTTGCGGTGACGCGTAACATACGCGACGCGTCAGCGGTGACGCATAATAGATGCCTCGTATTCATTCATTCAACCTTTATTTAGTCCGGTAAATCTCATTGAGCCTCGAGGGCTCATTTACAAAAGCGACCTGCTACAAACTAAAGAATGATGAACAGCAATGGTAGAATTTCCTTAAACAACAAACAACAGAAAAAAAAAAAAAAAAACGTAGGAGAGAAATAGAAAGTGAAATGCAAAGTATCAAAACTAGCAAAACACCACAAGGTAGATGTACAAAATCAAAAACAGGAACATATCTGCAATGGTTTTTGCCAGGTTTCCAAAAGATTTTTAAAACCATTTAGGGAGGTCAGGGCCGAGAGCTTCAAATCTTTTTGTAAGATATTCCAGGAAGCAGGAGCAGAGTAGGAGAAGGCCCTTTTTCCAAGTTCAGTATACGGAGGTGCGACACGTTTATGGATTTTTCCACTTTATTGGACATAATTGGACTAATGCGACATATAGGTCGGAGCGACTTAAAGGGCAGAAAGTACGGTACTGACCTCGAACCGATTTTATGTGGTCATTGTGAATGAGTTGACTAAAGTTTGACTAATCTGTTTTGTTTCGCTTAATGCACCTTATAATCCGGTGCATCTTATGTATGAAAACAGATCCGTACATTGATATTGTGCCTTATAATCAATCCAGTGCGCTTTATAGTCCGAAAAATACAGTATGTTATATTACGTTGCACTGACATGTCTCTGCAGTAGCCCTGAAGAACCTTTTCCACTGGCCTTATAAAGGGTTTTATGTGTTTTAGTGTTTAGTCAGTTATTTCCCAGCTCATACTCATATAAACCCCCTTGGCTTGTAATCCAAAATGGCAAAGATAAAATAATTCACAGAGACTAGGAACACACCTTCAAAAACTTCATACACCATCAGTTGTTGCCAACTCCATGTATGTGAGTGTGTATCATTGATATGCTCATGTACATTGTGTAAAACTAGGGTAATTATAAGACTTGCTGACGTTGCATAAACAGTATTTCTTATAGTTGTGACAATCCCAATACTGTAATACCAGTTGCATTCTCTGTAGAGTACATGGACAGTGAAAGTCTAGGGACCAAGGTTATAGTTGTCATGTGTAAAATAGATGGCTACATTGTCAGAAAAATAAATTGGTTAAAAACTTTTGAGTGTTGTAAACGGGGTCTGCATCTCTTGTCCACACGGAACCACCAGAAACAGTTTTTAAACCTCAAACTGTCCTTTATCATTAGCACAAAAACTGTTCCTGGAGGGGACAAATGTAATTCATCTTCATCAGCAGCTGTTGAGTAATCCTAACTTTGTTTACCTGAGGTACTTGTGCAATCTCCTGACTCCAGATACCTTAGCTAGCTGTGGGAAAGCAGACGATTATATTAAAACAGCTTATTTGTATCCTGATAACTAAGCTGAAATAAATCAACTCCTTTCACAGATTTAAACTCTAAATGTATTCACTTGGATAAGGTTAAAGTTCAAATCTTGTTACTTTTTGTCATTTAAGTAGAGTGTCACCTGTTAAACATGCATTTAGGAACAAGTAAAATGTTTAAATGTGTTTAAAACATCTTCAACTGAATGTTTTTTTAAGACACATTGGTTTGTTTCAAAACTCCCCCCAAAAAACTAAGGCAAATAAAGAAACAAACATAGACATTATGAATGCCAGTCGATCATGTAAAATATCTCATGAATCACTGGACGAGTTTTAATAAAACTCTTAAAAGTAATCAAGACAATGTAGCACTTTGAGATTTTCATTAATGAAAAGTGCGTTATAAATTGAATTCATTATTATTATTATTATTAATCATTGATGCACATCCACCGTCGAGTAACTAGACTATTCCCAATTCAAAGCTGACTCAGAAAATCAACCTTAGCAAACCAGAATGGCTCAAACTCTGTCATTTTTAAAGATATCAGTAGTAGCTGAGTCATCACCAACATATACTCTGAGTGCTAATAAGTCAGGTGAGATCTCTCGACATGGAAGGCACTGGGCGATATGCATTCTTTTATTCATTTATTGTCACAGGTAGTCCTGTTGCGATAAACAATAAATCAATCACATGATAAATGAAAATTATCAACCTCATTTTCATTTATCGGCTTTATTGTTTCTTTGTCTCTCTCTTTCTACTGAAGACACTGGATGGCAAAAGGCTCAACTCCGGTGTTCTTCACTGACCCCTCCCTCTTTTCTCTTTAAAATCCATTTTAACCGTCCAAAATTGTGTTTTTGGATCGTTAAATCAGCTAAGCTGAAAAGCTAAGCTACGAGCTAAGCTTACAGACTGACCTCGGGGGAAAAAAAACTCAAGTCTTGTCAAAGCTCCAAAATTCACGGTTGAAACCCGTGCCTTTGTGTAAAAAGTGGTTTTTCTCTGCAAAAAAGAAACTGAGAACTTGTTTACTGATTTTTTTATTAAACGCTTTGTGTGACAAATGCTATGCTAAAGAGCTCAAACCACACCGAGCGTCCGCCATTTTGAGAACTGAAAAACAGGAACGAAAAACAGCCCCTGTCACATCAAAGGGCCTCCCTCCCATTTTTATTAAAGAGACACGCTGCTCACTCCCTCACTATCCATCCTTTGTTCAAACAGTCTTATACTGCCATCCAGTGGTCAAAAAAGTTACTAGACACACAAAAAAAAAATCAACATTTATTTTAAGTTTGACCATAATTACTAATTATTCTCAAATTTCAAACAATATTATTGTTTATCGCAATAATTTCTGAGACAAATAATTGCCCAGCAAAATGTGTTATTGTGACAGGCCTAGTCACATCTACGACACTTGTAACCCATTAGTCTATCATCTGCCTACACAAGTAAAACACAAAAAATGTCCTTCAGAGCAATTTTTTGGAATGTATATATATATATACAGTATATACTGTATACAGTATATATAAATAGTTTATTTAATAAGTCACATCTCATTCATTCTTCACCTGATCACCTTGAGCGGAAAAAAGTTTCATTCTATTCAATGAAAAGGTTGCCTTTAGTGTTTCCGTTCCTTATAGCTGCTAAAGTCTTATTACTTTGTTTGTGAATCAACGCTGGTTGTCATGGCGATTCATTCTGACAGCGGTCTTGCTGTGGCAGATGGCAACTCTTACATTAAATACCTTTTGACCACATCCTTTACCATAAACGTACGGTCGTCTCACTGGTAAATCAAAGACTGATCAAGGTCTGCTTCAGGCCTCCATGTTTCTTTAGGTATAATAGTATTTTTCTTTCTTAAACAAACCAGTGACTAATCAAAAGAGCATCTGTCATTTTTTTTGTTGTTGCCTACCTTTCTTGGCAGGGGGAGTGAAAATCCTTGTTTCGTGCCTGGAAGTTGTTGTCTATTTGTAACATGCCTGAACTCATCCAGTCCAGACTCTTCTCGGTGGGTTATTCCCAGTGTTTCAACAGAGAACAGAACTTTATTCCCCCCCAGGCTTTACACTCGGTATTTTCCACCTGAGTACTATAAATAAATTGTTTTCCCCCTTTGTTCTCGTGGTCCACCTGTGTGCACGCTGATGGGCGAGCTGCTCAAAGGAAGCAGTGTTAGTTACGTATCGACCTCGGGGCCGTGGGCGGGATTTGTTTCACGAGAAATAAAATGCACGACCCGAGGCCGCGCGCAATCATTTATCAGTTGGGAATGTGCCGTCACTTACAGAAATGTGCTGTTTCAATTAAAGTAATGCATCTCTTTGAGCATGAACGGTGAAAATAAATAATAATGTAGGACTTGCACCGAGGCTCATTAGTCGAATCGGCAGCCTGCTCCATCCTCGTGTGTCGGTGGAGAGGATGTGGAAAGGGGTGTTGGCAGTTTGTCTTTGTGTCTGGGGGTTTTCCTCTGACATTCACAAGTCTACATCCCTGAGGCAGGTTTTTCCACTTGTCTGTCACACAGTGCCACCTAGTGGCATAAACTGCAACCTTTCTTCTTAATTCACTTCAGTTTGTCAATGTGGCATAAAGTCATCTCAGAGCAATGTACAAAAAAAAGAGTCCATATCATAAATCTAAATCTGATACGGATTCAAATCTAATTACAGTTAATCCAATAGAATGCATTAACATACAGTGCATTATAAAATGACACTAAGTTAAAGTTATCTATGGAAGGAGTCAACAGTGGAAAGGAACGACTGTCTTTTGACAAGAAGAAGCTTCCAACAGATCCAGGTTCTGGACAAGTCTCAATCGGCTGAAGACTAGAGAGGACAGGAAAGAGACGTAGACAAATACTGAAGGATTGGTCCAGGTGTAGCTTCTATGGAAAGAAAGACAAAGAAAAGCAGTTTAACGACAACAGCAATTATGTTTTATAATAATTCTTCATGTATAAACATCGAGAAAAGACAGAGTAAATGTGCGGTTTCTAATACCCAGAATCGTTGTGACCGAAATGAGCAGCTCCAAGACAATAGTAAAGTTAACAGTGTTTATTTACAATAAGTGAAATAATGTAAACTGTAGAACTGCAACCCGGGTGGGAGCAACTGGAACCACGGAGAGCAAGGATGACCGTTAATGCAGGGATACGTTGGTTAGTTCTGATTATCTCTTACTGTCGGAGAAGATGATGTTCTCATGAGGGTCGAATGGTTCCAGTATTAGTCCAGGGAGGTCCCAGAGGGATTGCAGGTAAATGGTGGGCAAGTGGCAAGGAGCAGCTGAAGAGAGCACCAGTAGATGCACAAGAGAAACGAGGAGGTCAAGGGCGTAGGAGTAAGGAACTAGTTTAGCAGTAAACGCTAGGAACACAAATGTGGCCAGGACCACAACTACCAGAAGGCAGACAATGCACCAGCGTCAGAGAGGAGTCATCACTGTCATTTATACCCCTACAGCTCATCAGTGTACTTATCTGCAGGTGTGCATCTGTTGGCACCTGTAGCTGTAGGGAGAAAACCCTAGGACCCCTACAGTAATCCTACAGTAAAGACAGCAGATTATAGTTAGTTTTTCCTCCAGCAGTCTAAGCCGGAGAGCTCAGGAAACCCCAGCCAACACTAACTAGAAGGAAAGTCTTAAAAGTGGACAGAATGTCAGCTTTACAGTCGTGTGTGAATGGGAGGCTACAAGGAGCAGAGGCCACAGTGGTGCAGGACTTCAAGTACTTATGGTCATCTGTCCAGGGAAACAGGGAGTGTGGTAAAGAGGTGAAGACCATCCAGACAGGATGGAGTGATCTGTGACAAATGGGTGTCAGCAAAAATCAAAGGAGGGTTTACAAGAACGTAGTGAGATCATCTGTGTTGTCTGGTTTGTAGACACTGAGCCTCATAACTAAAAGCTCTGCGTTCTGTTCTACTTTGATCAACTCTAGGAACCACAAGTAAACCTGCAGTCTGACAGTTAGGAAGATATGGAACAATAAGATCCTAAATAGGGGTGCACGATTTTGGGTTTTTGGCTGATATGCCAATATGTACATAGCTTTCTCTGCTGTGGAATTAAAATACTACAATATTCTGCAACGTCTTTGTCAGTTTGGTCTGCTACCAAATGCAGATGCCAAAAAAGGGTCTGAAAATGATGCAACACTTCAACTTGGATTATGTTTAATGTCTAATTTATTCATGACATTTACTCTCTCTAACACAATGACAACACTCAACAGTGCAAATTTGTAAATTGTCACTAATCTAAACTCAATCTGTTCACAAGCGACAACTGAAAGTGCATTAGTAGATATACTTGACAGTTTCTTAAATTAAAAATGTACTTAAAACAGAAGCCGTTTATATCTGTGAATTATTTTGATGGAATGACCGATATCCAATATCTAACTTTATCACTAATATTGGCCGGTACCGATACCATGCCAATAATATTGTGCATCCCTAATCCTAAATATAAGATGGAGCTTATTTGTGATGAGATATGTGTTAATTTCTGAATTCCTTGTTTTTTACAGCTTAATGAGACTTCCTTCCCCAACGGCAATATAGTGCACAAGATCGCGGTTGAGCCCTCTGCGAACCTTAATGTCACTTGCACTGTGTTTAATGAGTTTGGCAACGATTCCAAAGTTATAAGCGTGTCCTCCCGTAAGTAAAACATGAAAGCATGACCCTCCTAACTCTGTCCACTCTGTGTCTTATTATTCCAAAAATCAGTCGTTCTCTGTTTTCCCATTTTATGCACTAACTCTTTCTGTCTGCATGTTGACCTGGCGTTCTTTAACCGAATTATTAAATTAATTTGTAATGTTTCTTATGTGATGTTAGTTTTAAGCCTGATATGAACTCTGTTGAATCAAATAATCGTTGTTCTGCACTGTAGCACATTAACGTTAAGTCTCAGTAACTCTTGAAGTTGAGTAAAGTAGGTTATTACGTTTATTTGTGAACATATTCTTGTTGTTTTTATCCTGATTAAGCCACACCCACCATTTTCAGAATGTGACTGATGCATGACGTTTGCTCTCATTCATCATCGGCGTCTGAGTGTGCAACGTTGATCTGATGTCGTGCTCCTGTTTTTGATTTGGTCTCATTTCTGTTCGGGAGAGCTTTTCACATCTCTTTTCCACCTCGCTCAGTTCAAGTGTGTGTATGTTGGGATGCTGGATTTAATCTGCTCCCTATTTGCATGTTAAACTAGAGTAGAAGTAGAGTAGTTTTTTTTCCTCCCACTCCATCCTTTATTCGGTTGGACGCTAATTTGATTTTATATCTGATTTCAGTATTTGAGGAGGTGAGAATGGATAAACAAGGTAAGTCGTAGCAGCGTTTTTGCTTGTGGGAAAGAGAAAGATCTATGGCGGTGGTGGGGTTCATGGGTTTTCCGCTGAAAGAGGACTCTATAAACGTTTATCTTTACCACCGCCAGTGCTGGGCAGCGCTAATCCAAAAATTAGTTCCGCTATTTCTAAAGCACTTATTAATTTATTTAGGTCCGCAATTTCAAAAGCGCTTATGTATTAGCAATGCTAGCGGAAGCTAATGCTAACACGCTAACCGCCATTTTGAACAGGGCAAATGGCGAACTACTTTTTTTAAATCCAGCAGATTTGACCATTTCGTGAACCGGTTAAGCTCAGAAAAACCTTGTGCTATAAAGTCAGCTAAGAAATATATTTTTTCTCAGCAAAGAAATAATTGTTTTTACCGTGTTTTCTTGGAAAGTCCTTAGCTTCTGTGGCCGCCGCCATTTTGAAGAGGGCAAATGGCGAACTACTTTTTTAAATCCAGACGCGTCGCGTAGGCCGCTGAGAAACATCCATAAGTTCACCCTCCATGTTAAAAACTCTTCGTCTGACTCTTCGAAAACAAGCAATAAGGCTGCAGAGTAACACACTGGCTGCTAACTGCGCTCTCTAGCCAAGAGACTGAGGGGGACGCTTTTTTGTCACGGACCACATCCGGCGCTGACAGGATATGGTCTGTTAGCAGTCGTCCGGTTGATTTAAGAGCCCGTAAATAAGTTTTTTCGTTTTTACTGATAGATAATTAGTTATTAGCGGTACTGCATTTTAAATAAAAATAGCGCAAATCCGCTTATGAATTATAAAAGTTAGTCAATCCGCTGTAAAGCTAACAAATTGTTTAGGTCCGCTATAAGCGGATTAGTGCTTTAGCGCTCCCTAGCGGTCTGGCGCCCACCTTTGACCACCGCCTTGGACTTGTACCACTAGTGGTTCTGTGCGTGTTTTAACAAAAGAGTAAAAGAGGAACGGAGCTACCAGCATCCTGACAAGACGTCAACACCGTTCATGCTCCCATTGACTGACGAGACGTCATGAAACAGCTCAATCAATAATTCATAATCATGCGCAGTGCAGATGTGTCCATTCATCATTGCATTTAAAGCGCGCTATTGTTTTGGTTGTCCACACGCGTCAGGATTTAGTTTCCGCACAGGGATGCGTTTTGGGTCTCTGACGTTTGTTTTGTTTTTGTTGTTGCAGACATTGCGAAGGACGGAGACCAAACCCAGCTGGTGGTTGGAATTGTAGTGGGCCTCCTCATCGCAGCTGTGGTTATAGGCCTGGCGTACTGGGTTTACATGAAGAAGTCCAAGTAAGAAGTCCGCTTTGAATGATTTAAAATGTTCCTCTGTCTTGAGTTCATAAAGTCACTTCTGCCAGCAGCTCACTGAACTCGTGACAAACGCTTTCAGTAGCTGCTTTTCGTCTAACGATGATGAGAAATGTTTCATGCCCCACCCCACAAGAGAAGCCTGTATTGGACAGATATGTTAGCGCTTGGGTCTAACGAGGCTAAAGAAATTTGTGGCAGAAAGCTTGTAAGCCCATCAAAATAAAACTGTCCATAAATTAGCCACAGCATTTTATAAGCCGGGGAGTTCAAAGCCTGTGGAAAAAGTAGCAGCTTATAGTCCGTAAATTATGGTAGTTATAAAAACGGTCAAATGAAGGTGCCATATAAAATAAGGTAATTGAACTTAATGTTTGTCCGTGACTCGTGCAGGACTGTGTGCACAACAAGCAAAGAAAGAGTCTGAAATGATTTTTACTTTACCGTATTTTTCAACCTATAGGTCACTGTTTTTATTTTATTTTATTTTTTTAGCATAATTTGCATGCCCTGCAATTTATAGTCCGAAGTGACATATTTATGGATTTTTCCCCCCATATTTATAAATAATTTTTTGGCTGAGATATGACCATTTTCATTCATTCTGACTAAAGGAAAAAAAAAACAATTGAGCAGTACCACTTGATGGCAGCAGAGCAGTAGTTGCAGCGTGGCATGCAGTTGTATCATGTAATAGGTAAACGTGGCTATAATGACAAATTAAAAAGTACAAGACAAAAACAACTGGACTTTATTTATTATACTTTATACTTTTTGTCTTGAACATTTTTGAATTTACCATGTCCTGGATGACTGAGAATCTTCACCAGCTACTAATGATACAATCGGCTTGCCATATTCCCCCACCTTTGTTCTGCACGCTGCTTGGAGCAACTGTCAAACCAGCTGCACCACCCCAGTGAAATGCAGCTAATTTCACCATTAAAGTGCATTTATTAAGTAAAAGTTCAACTGAGACACACATTTGCTATAATTTCGAGCGAACAAATATTTGTTTTTAAGTGTTACTATTAAATTTCGAAGAAACAAGCAGCGTTCCTCCTTCTTTTTCCCTCTCTGTTTGCACGCTCCCGGAGCACCGAGGCAGTGAATACTTTTGAAATGCAGCTGATTTGATCGTTAAAGTCCTTTTATTAAGCAAATGTTAGACTCAGACACATCTTTACTATAATGTCAAGCAAACAAATAATTGTTTTTAAGTGTTAATCTTGTTCAGTTCTTATTCAAATCCTCCTGTGCATTTGGCAGCCCATCGATTTTTGGCACAACACCATTAAGCTGGTTTTATAGTGACGCTTGATTTGTATTGGTCTGGAGTGATGTCATCAGGAATTCAAGCTCTAAATTTAAAAAGTGGCCACCTCCAGTCTACATGTGTTTTCTGAAGTTGGAGAAGTCTTTCGACCGTGTTCCTCGGGGTGCGCTGTGGGGGGTGTCCTGTGAGTATGGGATTGGGGGCCCGTTGTTACGGGCTGTTTGATCTCTATTTATTTAGTTATTATTCATCTTTATTTAACCAGGCACATGCCATTGAGATCGCAGATCTCTTTGGAAAGGGAGGCCTGGACCTGAAGGCAGCCTAACATGCATGTTTTTGGTCTGTGGTAGTGTTGTAGTCAAGACCACCAAACCCGAGACCAAGTCAAGACCAAAACCAGAGTGGACAGAGACTTTGGAATAAGCGGAAGATGATGCATGGACGGACGGATGGAAATTTAAAAAGGGGAATCTCCAAGCTTCACAATGAGACCAAACTTTATACGAAGGGATTTCCTGGCGCCACAGCAGCCGAGAGACAAAAAAAAAATACATATTTCAAAAGAAATTGAAAAGATCGAAATAAAAAAAAAAGATTTATTTTGACGACCTACCTGTTAAAAACTTACGTTCAAACATATATTAGAAAGATTATATTCTATTTTAGCTCCTGGTGGACTTACGGTTATGATAAATAATGTTTTCAGCTATTTATTTATTTGCTCTGCAGACTGTGCTCGTTCTGACGTATTTTTCCAACAGGGGCAACAATAATATAATTTTGTAAGTTGTGGACACACAAAAAATAAAAAATTTTTATCAACATTTGGCTGTAAATAAAAACGCATCCGCTTTTCTCACTGGTCAGAGTCCAGCGAGGCTGCAGCTGGAGTTCGGTGCATATTCTCACAACTCTTAGTTGCCATGTACTAGGGCTGAACAATTAATTGCATTTGCAATAATATCGCAATATGATAAAATGAGATTTTCTAATCGCGAAGGCTGCAATTTGACTGGTCACGTGACACAAATCTTTATCAACACTTTAAAAAAAAACACCACAAAGACATTTACGATGGTTGCATGGCTAGAATGACAACAACCAGTGCTTCAACTTCAAGTAAGCAAAGTATCAGCCGACAGGGATCACTGCAGTAATATTTTTTTATATCTAATTTTTTATATTTATTAACTGTCATGTGAAGTTCAGACAGTAGTTAGGAAGTTCACTTAACATGTTTACTATTATGTTTATGAAACAAGAAAAAATAGAAATGGTGAAAAGAAAAGGCATAGATTTGTTTACTTTATTGTAATCTCTGCTTTAAATAAATCTGACATTGTTTATTATAAAACAGATTGATTTATTGCTTCTGTTTTTTGAAAAATACTTGAGAAGATGTTTTAAAAAAATCGCGTTTTAAATCACAATTGCAATTTATAGGAAAAAAATTGCAATTACGTAGATTATTACCGGGTATCCAAAAATCGTTCAGCCCTACCAGGTACTGTAGTTTCCAATGTATAAGTTGTAGTTTTTTGCATAGATTTGTCAGTCCTGTGACTTATACACCGAAGCGACAGTTTTTTTTCCTCTTCATTTTGCTTTTTTTTTTTTACTGATGTGACTTGTACTCTGGAGCGACTTATACGCCGCAAAATACGGTAGTCTCATTCATTCTCAGCTCGGTGAGGTTCTCCCCTCACAAAGCCAGCTGTGGACCTGCAGTTTATGTTTTCACCCCCTGCTCCTCATTTTGAGTGGCGTGTCGAACGTGCACTCTCATATCCCACCGAGTGACCCTTTAGCCCCGAGGAGAAGAGCTTGATGGCAACAAGGTTTAATAAAACTTTATTTTCTCACAGGCAGGGAAGCTGGAAGACCGGCGAGAAGGAGGACGGGTCCTCGGAGGAGGAGAAGAAACTGGAGGAGAACAGTCAGAAGGCTGACGTGTAAAGAAAACCGTTGTTGAAACGGTGAAGTGAAAGGTAGTCTTTGTCGCGTTCGTATGATTGAAACACGCATGTTAAAAATTTTTTTAATTTATTTATTTTTAAAACACTGTTTTGTTTTTGTCGTTTCAGTGAAAACTCTGAACTTTTGCACATTTCTCTTCACCTCTGTCCCGGAGAAATAAGAGCGTGTACGTCGGGATGAAGACAGCTTGAATTTGGTTTCAGGGAGACTTTTACAAAAATAAAACCCAGACACCCCCCTCCCCCTCCCCCACAGACCCCCTCCATTTATCCTCCAACAGAACAGGTACTGCACGTCACAGGGACAAGTTGTCTGCACTGCTGAAACACGTGGAAACGTTAGGATTCATGTTTGTTAGAACGAACAAGCGGGGAAAGTGAGAGAACGCAGATCTTTTTTATTTTATGTTATTTTATTTCTTAGTCGATGCAAGTGAAGTTACTCCTAGACCCGCTGCCTTTGCTGTGAGGATCTGCTTTGACCATCAATGCTCTTTTTTTTTTTTACTCCATGCCATCTCAGGCCAACCACCTCTGCCTTCAGCATCACTTTCAAACCGTTGTAAATCCGTTCGCTTCGGCGTTGATTCATTTTATTGTAAAACGTTTTAAACATCGAGGTGAAATTCCTGGAAGGGCTACGGGTGTGTTGAACCTAAAGCCGGCAATGTGATTTCCATGTCGGACTGCAGGAAGTAGGTAATGTGTCACATTCTTTTGTGTTAAATGTCATGATTTTTTTTTTTTTATTAGTGTGTAAAAAAGAAATGAAATGACAGTTAATTTTGCCTCTTGAGTTTTCTAATGTGGACTTCAACAAAACGACGGCACGCCACGGGAAGGTGGATTACTTGGAGAATGCGGCGCACCGTTCAACTCATTTTACCCACTTGAGATTCTCTGCTCGTTTTACCGTATTTTCCAGAGTATAGGTCGCAGGTTTTATTTTTTTGCATAGATTTGTCAATCCTTCAACTTACATGCCAAAGCAACTAATATATTTTTTTCTCCAAATTTATAACGCAATTTTTGAGTGACGCTTTAAATTTTGAAGAGTCCTTCCATGCGTACTCGCTTCACTCAGCTGGTGCAGGCGGAGGAACGCTGGAGAGCTAGTGGCTCCATCCACGATGGATGGATGACGCCCAGGCGAAATGAAGCTGTTTTGACCATTAAATAAACGCGACGAGTCAGTGATGTCTCATAATGAATGCGACTTATATATGTTTTTTCCCTCTTCATGATGCTTTTATTTTATTTTTATTTTTTTGGATTGATGCGACTTATACTTTGGAAAATACGGTACATTAAATCTGCCATCATGCTTCTTCCATACTGTCTGTGAAGCTGCAGATAAGAGGTGATGTTTTAGCTTTCTAGTCTCTTAAGGGACAAATAAGATCTTTTGAAGTAGATAGGTTATGAACAGTCAACATCTTACCTGCTGTAGATGGTGTTTGAATTACCTCTTTCAGGAGGAACTGTTTAATTCTGACCAGACTTGACAAGCTTTATGGAGACCACTGGTTTTCACCTTTACGTTGCTCTCAGTTTTAAATGACTTTCTATGCAGATTTTTTTTGCGGTTGTTTGCTAACACAAATGGCAGTTAGCTATAGCACTTCCCAATGCAGGACGGAGTAATTAAGGTTTCAAGAAAAATGTATTGTCGTCAACAAATTAAGAACAAAACACAGTATTAAAGACCACAGCGAGTAAATATTAAGAAGCCAAAGTAGAAATCTAACTAAACTTGGCACAAAATAAATTTAAAAAATGTCTGGTTGATTATTTCTTTGTTAGAACAGTCCACATTTGTTTTTGTGGTTGAGCAGCAAAGTTGATTTTATTTGTTTTCATCCCTATCTTGCCAAATTATCATATACAAGTGCAAACGGAGGCAGCAGCAGCTAGCTATAGCACTTCGTTCTTGAGCTTTCTGCCAGAACAGCTGTGTAATTCTGAACTGACGGCGAAGCTTTTAAAACGTCATTCCTTTATATCTTTGAAGATCTGAATAGTTTTGAGATGGCAGCAGTCCTCTTTCATCGTGACTCCACTCAGACTAGCCATTAGCTCATCAATCTGGTCAGGATTACACTCTTTAAAGCTATCTACAACAGGTAAGATGGTAATTAGTCATAACGTCTCCACAGAACCTGACTCGAAAGGACCTGAACCGTGGCTTTAAATCAGATTTGATCCGTTTGAGCTCCATCAGTGTGGAGGGACGATCGTTTCTTTATGTAGCCGCGGCTCCTGTTCGTAGCCGAGGAGAGGATGTGCGTCTAAAAGTAGCTCCGCCTTCTTTTTGAAACTTCCTGTAATTACTTCAGTTTGTGATGTAGGCTTCATGTTTTTATGTCTAATTTGTGTAGAAGACGATGGAAGACTGTCGCGAGTTTTGGTCCATTTACGAGCATTGGCTGACAATAAAAAAACGCATCAAGTCCAGGATGTAGTTGTGAAGTGTGTGAATTAATTTTTTCTTTATGCTATTTATATTGTGCAAGATGAAATATCCTGGTGGGCATATTCAGTAACTGTCACAGATCTCTGCTTTGATCTGTCCTGGATTTAAACTGTCGATAAAATGCTTGCAAGACCTTTAAAAAAATGTAATCATCGGTTGTTTGCTCAGCATCTGGTTGAAAAAAATAAAATATGTACCCAGCATGTAACCTCACGTCGCCGAGCTGCTGTTTGTTGCCTACCTTGTGAAAAAAATAAAATAAATACATAGTCAAATTGGAAAAACGACCAAAGAAAGTGAACATTGCCATGCAAGTATTGTAAATATCTGACGTTTGTGTTTTTGTACTTTTGTTTAAAATAAAGTGTACATTTGAAAAGGTCTGCTCAGTTTTTTGTAGTATTCATGGTTTGAGTGTCCAACAGATGTGGACTGGTTCGCTTCTGAGAACGAAATATTTAAGTCTAAAACAAAACTAAACATCTGATATTTGTAGAAAAAAAACAACATTAATGTTTCAATAAATATACAGTGGTGCTTGAAAGTTTGTGAACCCTTTTGTAATTTTCTATATTTCTACATAAATATGACCTAAAACATCATCAGATTTTCACACAAGTCCTAAAAGTAGATAAAGAGAATCCAGTTAAACAAATGAGACTAAAATATTATATGTGGTCATTCATTTATTTATTGAGGAAAATCATGTAATATTACGCTGGTGAAGATTCTCAGTCGTCCAGGACATGATGAAATCAAAAAAGGCGTTCAATACAAGATCAACTGGACTTTATTTGTTGCAGAAAACGTTTCGACTTCTGTCCAGAAGTCTTTTTCAATTTTGAATGGAAGCTGTGAGAACGAGAAGTTTTATACAGTTTTATACATGTAATATTACATATTTGTGAGTGGTAAAAGTATGTGAACCTTTGCTTCCAGTACCTGGTGTGACCCCACTGTTCAGCAACAACTACAACTAAACGTTTCCAGTAGTCAACCAGAACCAAGAGGAACACGTCTCACAACATCTGACAATTTGACAAGAATCTGAATATAATGTTATTTACAAGATATGACTAGAACTCTGTTACTTCTAAACATTCTTTTGAGGAAAAAAAAGTATCTCCTCACGAACAGAATATTTTGGGAACTCTTTAAGAAAATCTGTTCAGATTTGGCACAAATGTGTCACAGATCATCATCGTGGCCGTTGCTCCACTCCAGTGTTTGTTTACAATAAATACATGTAAAAAGGGACTTAAATGTAGAACAGGGTGCAGGGTGCAGGATTTCAGATACAAATATATTAGTGACATAATTCCCAAAAATATTTTCTGGTTGGAAATTGAACAATTCATTTTAGTAAACTACTTGATAATAAAATCATTTAAAAAGTACAGAAATTGCATTTCCTGTGAAAATGCAGTGTGAATGCTCATTGCAGAAAAACTTGCTGAAAAACAGCTGAAATGGAAGACTAAGCATACCGTACTTTAGCAGAAGAAAGCAGAAAGAACATATATTTGCTGAATTAGGTTTAAATAGGCAGAAACGAGCACAAAATTAGGCAATTAGCCAAAAAATAAAGATGAAATAAGAAAAAAAAAAAAATAGCTGAAAGTAGCTGAAAATGCAGCAAGAAACTTAAACTGCCAGAAGGAAGTGGAAAGAACTGAAAGGAGCTCCAAAAATGCAGAATTAGCTGAAAATGCCAAAATTAGCATTAAAAACAGCCAAATAGTATGTTTATGTTTATGTTTATTAAATTTGTTCCTTTTTTTTACAAAAGAAACAATACAAGACAATCTCATAAATGATAATGTACAAAATATTAAAAAAGTGAAAGGTATAAAGAAGAATAAATCTTATTATATTTGCCCCTTTTTTCCAACAATCAGATTAAACAATAATCTTCAACAAACTGTACAAAATGACTAACTCTTTCTAATTTTTTAACTAATACAATACACATAACGCTATTTCATATATTTTTAACACATTCGATAATAGTATAATAAATATAGTATAATAAAATAGTAGCTGAAATAGTAGAAAAAGCTGAAACTTGCAGAAAGAAGCTAAAAGGCTAACAAGCTGAAATTAGCAGAAATAAGTTAGAATAAGCAAAAATGTAGTTAGCAGATCTGAAAGGAGCAAAAAAACAGCTGAAATTTGCTGAATTTGGCTGAAAAAAGTTAAGTTTGCACAAGACAGCTGAAAGAAGCAGAAGCTGAACAAAATGTGAAAGGAGCAGTAAAAGGTTGTAAACAGATCTAAAGACTTGAAGGATGTAAAATGAGCTCAGTTCATTTTCTATGAGAAAAAAAATGGCAGAAAAGGCTAAATATTTTAAAAATGCTGAAGTTGCACCAAACGGGAATGTCCTGAAAGAGCTGAACATATATTATTATTATTATTATTATATTTTGATATATTTTAAACCTTTTAAATTACATGATGAAATTTAGCTCCATATCTGTCAAACTGACTGAGTTGTCGCCAATTTTATGTTGGCTGTGGCGGCCATCTTGAATCAGATTGACTCCAAAAGTTAATCAGTTGCAGACGTTCATCCATTGATTACATTCTGTAAGTTACATTGAAACCTGTCCACTGGTTCATGAGACATTTTGCTAACAGACACAGTTGACTTCAATAGTTATTAGCAAAGTTTAAACAAGCAGATCTAAATCAATCAGTTAGTGCTCAAACTGTATGTTGAGGATGACTCTCAGCTACTGACTGAGTTAGAGCCATCTTTTTGTTGCTCAGCCATGGCGGCCATTGTAAGCTGACTCAGAGTCAGTCAGTTATAGACATACAGGCAGGGACTACTTTCTGGGAGTTTCATTAAAATCAGTCTGCTGGTTCATGAGATATTTTGCTGTCTGACTTCAGCTGTGATCTCGACGTGGAAAAGGCCTGTGGCCAAAGGACTGAACAGAAAATAATAAAATGTTTCATCTAAAAGTTAACGTGACACAATTCAATTATACAGCACCAAGTCACAACAGAAGTCGTCTCGGGGCACTTAACAGAAACATTCATATAAATAATAATTCAACATTATTTATCTGAGGAGCAGACTGCTTTGAGTTTGAACTTCATCACAGACTCTCATCTTGAGCATGAAGGCGACAGTGGAAAGGAAAAACTCCCTCATGAGGAAGAAACCTTTAGCAGAACCAGGCTCAGGACAAGAGGCCATCTGCTTCGACCCGCTAGGTTTAAGAGGAACAGATACACAATGGCAGGTCAAGAATCACCTTTATATCAAATGAAACTATTCAATTGTAACAATTCATTTAAGGAAATGAGGTCAGTTTTTCCTCCAGAAACCTATAGCAGCATAACAAACCGAACCTAACTATAGGATTTATCAAAAATGGAAGTCCAGTCTTAAAACTGGACAATGTGTCAGCCTCATGGACACAAACTGGAAGTTGGTTCCACAAGAGAGGAGCCTGAGAACTGGAAGATCCTCCTCCCATTCTGCTTTTGGAAACTCTAGGAAGTAAACCTGCAGTCTGAGAGCCAAATGCTCTTTTAGGAAAATATAGGACAATAAGATCTGTAATATAAGATGGAGCTAGGTTGTTGAGAGCTTTGTAGGTTAGAAGTAAGATTTTGAATTATGTACTGGACTTAACAGGGAGCCAATGGAGAGAAGCTAAACCTAACTTTCATTAACAAAGTCTCATATTTCTGCCTGGCATTTTTTACTTGTTTTTCACTAGAAGATAGGAAGAAAATGTCCTATGACCAAGTGCTTCAGCACATTTGTTCAGAATATTTAGAACTTTCAATATCTGGCATTATTTTACATTATACTTGTTACAAAACAACTATTAAAACTATTTAACATCAAGAAAAAACAAAAAGCTAAATTAGATTTTAGAGATTTTATTCAAATAAAACCCTGCATTTGAACATGAAGTACAGATTTTTCATCACAAATTAACAATTTCAACACTATAGAACATATTTACAATGTTTTTTTTATTCTCACTTGTTTTTACAAATAACACTAACAATTCAAACCATTTACAGGCAATTTTCCCCTCCCTACATTTCTTTTATTATCTTCTACACAAACAAAGTACAAACTGATGAATAATATCTTATAGACTTGATATAGGCCTACTATTCCAAAAATAAAATAAATTATAAAATAAAACTATAAATAGCTACAGCCTATTATGTGTACACAGTAAAAACTATTATCCATGAAGTAACAATATGTTTTTGGCTCTTTTGTTTGAGCCTGAATGAGGCATTCATTCAGAAATAAAATTTCCATGTCAGTAATGCAAAAAAAAAAAGGCTTTTATTTTAAGCTTATTAGATCTGTAAAAGTGTAAAACTTGCATTTTTTATTATATGTTGACACATTAAGTCATTTCTTGGTCCATGTGCGTGTCCAGTGATGGACAGTGAATAAAACAAATGTTTAACCTTCTGCTGTTTGTGGTTCTCAGAGGACCCATCCTGCCTGTGAAAGGTGCTGAATGCATCTTCTTCACAGCTGCTGCACCTCAGCTACAACGTGCCTCTGCTGCCACCATCTGGTCAACACACCAACATGTCTGTTCCACTTTCTGTGCCTGGAGGAACTTAAAGGACAACCTTCATCATTTAATTAATTCATCATAGAATTAAGTTGAAAACATTTCTCTTTATCCAATAGTCACATAAAAACAGTAATAATGCGTATCGCCCACTTTGATACCAGAGTCTTTCATTTAAGATCTTCTTGTGTTGAGAAATGACCAAGTTGGAGCAAAGCCACATCAAATTTTAGCTCAGTATCCAGAATGATGTTAGAAATGCAGCTGCCAGGAAAAGACAAAGAGGAGATGGATGCAGATAGAGAGGACATGGAGGTAGTTGGAGTGAGGACAGAGATGATATGTGGACACCACTGAAGAGGGAACAGCCAAAAGAAGAAGAAGATCTGCAAAACTGATTGAACTACAGCCGTTTAGGTGTTGGCTCATGTCAGTTAGCCGTGGCAGACATCTTGAATAGGTCTGACTTTTGAACGTTTCAATAAAATCCAGTGGTTCATGAGATATTGTGCGGATTAATACTTTGAATATGTGCTGTGAATAACTCTCAGCTACTATCACAGCAAGTTTAAGCCATTTTTGTGTTTTCTAATTTTAGTTGGCGATGGCGGCCATCTTAAGTTGGGTTGAGCCCACAAGTTATTCAGCTGTTGTCGTACATCCCGTGATTATTTTCAGAAAGTTTCATTAAAATCCATTCAATGGGGCATGAGATATTTTGCTAACAGACAAGACAAATCCCTCTAATTTGTTCATTTTCATTTGTTCAATGCATTTAGGAAAAGCGATTCAAAAGAAAATAAACAAACCAGGACAACTTCTGCTGCTAGTTTTCATTTAATTGCTGTAATAATAAACATTTTTATTATCTTTTTTTTTTACACAAATTACTTTATTTTTCACTTAATCTAAGCACAAAGCATCCTGATATCTGACATATTTTTTAATTAAAATAATACAAAAGGTTTTGTTCATGTTTACTAAATAAACACAAAACATATTTTCAACACAATGACTCTTAAACAGCTTAAATTTATAGAAGACTACTGTAACAAACCAGAAGCTTAAATAAATAATTGAATTAGTTGGAGTCTCATCTTCTGTGAGCAAACCATCCTCTGAGGAAGACTTCTTCTGATGCAGAGTGAAGAAGATTCAGGTTGAAATGATTCGAGTAGCGTAGACGACCAAGTCACGTTGACCTCCAGGGGTCATCTGAAGTACCGCAACGTTCCTATCTCTCATCAAAAGCTGGTCCTTTTTAACAAAAATATCTATTTTAATACGTAAATGTCTGAAAAATCTGCACAGATCTGTGTGATTGTTCTCTCGAGGAACATTACAAAAGAGGGCTGAAATTAAAAACGTATTTCCAACTAAGGCCCAGTCTGAGTCAACGCGTTGGCTCCAGTAGATCCTGGTCATCTGTTGTTTGAAGGCTCCTCAACAAGAGTTTCATCGGCCTCACTTCATGACCTCTGTCACTTTTCACGATTCAATATTAAAGATAATAATAATAATAATAATAATGAATTCAACTTATAACGCGCTTTTCATTAGTGAAAATCTCAAAGCGCTACACACATTGAATGCTACACACATTCATACACCGGTAGCGGCAGACTACCATGCAAGGTGCTTTCCAGTCCTACCGGGAGCAACTGGGGGTTAAGTGTCTTGCCCAAGGACACAACAACACATGGTGTGGGGAACCGGGATTCGAACCGCCAACCTTCCGATTGGGGGACGACTGCCATTGCCACTACGCCACGGCCGCCCCGTGAATAGTGTGATAGTGTGAACAATTACGAAGCATTCACACTATTATGATCCATTTTTCTTTTGTACATTTTTCAGCATCTTTCTCGTTCTATAATTTTTGTGTTATTTCAACCAATCATAAATCAAAACGTTCAGCTCTTTCAGGGCACAATTTTAGCTTTTTTTTTTAAATATTTTGCCTTTTCTGACACTTTTTTCCTCTTAGAAAATGAACTGAGCTCATTTTACATCCTTCACATCTTTACATCTGTTTATAACTTTTTACAGTGGAGGTGGGCACAACATGTTTTTCCAAAGACGTTTAAAGCATTCAAAGGGCCACATGCAGAACTGGAACATAAATTTTCTTTATGACAGATAAAGACCTTTGTCAGGACATATTCTGTAAACTGACTCGTGTGACAATATTTTATATGTGTTAACTTAAGTTAACATGTTTTACATGTTAGCAGAAATATGCAAGTCAAACTGGAAACACAATGACTACACATTCATACACCGCTACCGGTGTGTGAATGTGTGTATGAATGGGTGGATGGTTGGTATTGTAAAGCACTTTGGGGCTCCTCATAGGGGACTGGAAAGCGCTATATAAATAAGCTCCATTTACCATTTAAAAATGATTTTTAAAAAGTTTTGTGTAACATGTTTAATTTAAATTTCCTTAAGTCTCGTTGATAAATTGCAGTTTTTTCTTTATCAATATTTTATTTTTATTTTTTTATCTAAGGATATTGGGGGCCTGATGGAGATTGTTCAAGGGCCACTTTTGGCCCTCAGGCCTTAAAAGTTGCCCACGTGTGTTTTACTACTCCTTTCACATTTCGTTCTGGTTCAGCTTTCAGCTGTCTTGTGCAATTTAAAACTTTTTCAGCTACTTTCAGATAATTTCAGCTGTTTTTTCCAGTTGTTTTGTGCTCCTTTAAGATTTTTTCTGCTAACTACAACAGTTTTGTGCTTCTTCTAACTTCTTTCTACTAATTTCAGCTTTGTCTACCCTTTCAGATAAATGTTTTGCCTTTTATTTAAGCTCATTTCAGCTGTTTTCAGATAAATTAATGTTTTTCCCTGTAATTTCTGCTACTTTCATTCTAAATATAATCTTTCAGCTAATTTCAGGTTATTGTGCTCCTTTCAGTTCAGTTGTTGTTGTTTTTTTTAAGAGAGTGGTGGCGCAGAGGTTGGAGAAGGTGGGCCTGTGATTGGAAGATCGCCGGTTCAACTCCTGGTACCGATAACATAAAATAATGTGGGAAAGGTGAAACACCCACACCTGCCTCCACCCTCACCCACACTGGGCCCTTGAGCAAGGGCGGAGAAGCGGGCGTGGCCAAGAGCGCCTGCAGGTGGCAAGAGCAGAGGAGGCAGGGAGCTGAACTCGTGACATCCGCTCCTTTATGCCACTTTTCCATTAGTACCTTTAGTACCGGTACAGCACGGTGCGACTCGGCTTGGTACGGTACACATTGTGTTTCCATTATGCTTTCAGTACCGGTTCCAGTGGACGGGGTTCAAATTGGTGTCATGTGCCTCACCAGCTGGTGGTGGTAAGACCTTGAAACAGGTTTCAGTACTGGGTGAGAATTTATTTTGAAGTTTCTGGTCAATTGAAAAGAATACAGATTATTAAAATGATCAAATTAAACAATGTGTCAGCCTCACGGACAGACACTGGAAGTTGGTTCAACAAGAGAGGAGCTTGATAACTGAAAGATCTTCTTCCCATTCTGCTTTTGGAAACTCTAAGAACCGTGAGTAAGCCTGCAGTCTGAAGGCTCGCACATACTCGGGCAGACCTCAGTCCGCGGAGGTCCACGCGTTCTGGATTAGACTCAAAGCGGACGCCCGCAGGTCATGTCCATGCAAAGCTCAATTTTTACGACCGTGTACACGTACTCGGTGTTGCACAATAAACTGCCCGTCGACTGACTGTTTTGTATGTATTAAATTCCCCCTTCTTCATCCGTGGTCTGGTTTAATCAGAATCAGAATAAGCTTTATTATCATTGCCTCGAGATACAACAAGAACATGTCCGTACAGTCATCCAAAAGATGGACAGAGTGCATGAAGCTGATACTATAAAAAGCGCAGCCTCTTATTCTAATTCAGAATAACATTTTCGCTTAGATGAGAAAAGGGAAGAAAACATGAGGAGAGCCGGTATAAAAAAAAGATCCCTCACACCTTGTCCCAGTCAGGGCACGATTTGAAGCATCAAAAAATCTACCACAACATAGCACATGAATAGACGTGATACAGATACATACAGGCCGGTGAAGACATTGAAATTTAAGGGAAGGTCGTAGCATAGTCCCGAGCCCCCCCTCTCAGCTATTGTCCAGATAAGATGTGTTTTTATCATCAGCTTGCTTGAGGTTCCGTCACATGTCCACGGCCTTGGGGAATGGAAGGGTGAGGAGACAGACAAAGCATCTTTGTTTTTTCTAAACATGCCAGGAGGAGTTGAGATAAGTCCACTGTCAAGGTCACAGTTTGGGTCAGGCAGAACTCGTGAATTGCTGTTTCTGCTTTTTAAAGTCTCGCTGGTACATTTCTCTGATGGAAACTCCAAACAGCCAAATTGATTCCTTACACTGAAAGTCGAGCTTACAGCTTTTTCCAAGATTATTCCCAACCATTCATGGGGGCTACCAGAAAGTTCACAGTCCTGATAACAGCCTGCTCGAGCTCTGTGGCGTAGTTGCACATCATTCAGTCTGAGTGATGCCAAGCTTCGACACATCCACATGAATTTGTAGACAATCCAGATTACACCAACCCAAACTGCAAAAAATAATAATAACAGTTAATGGCCTTTTCTTTTGTTTGTTTTTTCCCAAGAGGCAAGTGATCTTTTCCTCCTCGCCTGTTGATGCATGACTGAAATTGTGAGAAATTAAGGAATTTGTCATGAGCGGATTTTACCCCCCTCGCTCAGCAAGAGGTGGCAGCTTCGTTGCTTCCCCCCCACCCCCACCCCATTTATTTCCTTTTTCCCTATTCGACTCTCTGTGTGTCTGCAGCTCCTCGGGAACTCATCTCCCAAACGTAAATTGAGATTATGGATTTGGTATTATGGACGATCAACTCTATTGACAAGATTTTATCAACAAAACGGCAATGTCCGAGGGAACCAACTTGTCCAGCACAGACGGACTCTGGAGGATACGTCATGGACTCGTGGGGAGAGTGGAAGGTGATGTGTCTCTCAGTCCTGTCTGTGGAGGGCGTTGAAGATGTTTACATAATTGGATTTATGATGGCAGGCGCTCTGCTTTTCAGCATCGGCGGGGCTCTGCTCTATTGGAAACTTAACTAAACTTCGGCCGCTGTTTCGACCATGACAAAGCTTCCGAGTCAGTTTGAAAGTTTGATCCGTGCTGTCACCTCGCTAAATCAGCTGTTTTATGAGCTTAACCATAAGGTGGAGGCGATCCATGAGAATCGCAGGCCACCAGCGGTTTCTGGGACTCATCAGTGTGGTGGGTTCGACCTTGAGGGGGACTCTTAGCATAGATCAGTGGAATGGATTCCCACAATCAGGCCATTTTGGAACCGGATCGTTCAGATGGACTCTAAGGCTGAAGGAAAAAAAATCAGTCTGCCTGAATAAAATCAACAATCAAGCTTATCTGAATCTGACTCCCCGCCAGCCTTGGAAACAGTGGTGGCTCCAGAGATATTTTTCTGCAGGTGCTAAGGGGGGGGCTAAGCATTTTACTGAGGATGCTATGAAGGATCATTTGTTCTTTCAGTTCTCAAGGTCAATGTGTGTCATTCACATCACATGTGGTACATAAGGTGGAACGAAACTATGGACAGGGTTCCAGTCACATCCAAAAAAAATACAAATTGTAAAGAAAAACAGTAAAAAAAAAGATCCGAGACATGAAATAAGAAATACACTAAACTAAAAATACACTAAGCACTACTAGTACGAAACAATGCGCCAAACAGCAGCACGAACATGAGTCTGTGTGAGCAGATGAGGACGAGTGAACACAGCAACATGAAATAGATCAGCAGCATGAGATCAGCAGCACATAAGCAAATGGTATTACAGTGATTACAGTTATTTGTTTTCACAGTGAAAATTCAGACTAGGGGTTCATGAGTCTAACCTTGGGGTAGAAGCTTGTAGCCATAACGAAGGGTGAGATGGAGGAAGAAGGGTGCCACTTTTTCCATCTCAGCCCCACTACATTTGTTTTATTTATTTTTCATTCATTAAAGTTTGGCACAAGCTGGTCAGTTTACTGACCAACAACAACGTAATCAATATATTCTACAAAGTACTTCAGTGACTGATTCTGATTAGTAAAGGGTGAATATGTTATTACAGGGAGTTCTATACCAGAACAAATGAATAATCATCCGAATAAAGTTGTCTTTTAAGTTTTATTACAAAAATAATCAAACTAAAAATCAACAACAATAATAAACAAGCAATAATAATAAATCAGTCAAGGCTTAATTCTCTTGTCTAAGGCAAAATTAACTCTTTGAGCAGGAATTATTTCAGTTTTATACGTGCATGAATTTAGATGCAGTGAGGCTATTTTAATAAAGTTTATTTTGGATTTTGGTTAAAAGTAGTTATTTAATGTGACCAGATAAGTCATTTATTATCACTGCAAGCCAGGAAATGATTTATCAAGTTGTATTAGCTAAAAATGGCATAACCAGAGGCATCATGTCACCAGTTTCTGCTCCTTACTGGGTCAGTGTTGAGAGCATCACTCATCTTTTTGGGCTTCAGCTGGTGGATCAGATATTTTTATTTTTTATTTATTTATTTATTTATTTATTCATTTTACATTTGTTAAAAGAAAAAACCTTCTTACATGTAACATTTAAAACAAGAGAAAACATAAAATGAAAGGTGGCAGGAAGAAGAAGAAATCTTATTTTACCTGCCCCTTTTTTCCAAAAACAAAAAACAAAATCAATACAAACAATTCACTCCAACAATAGTCAACACTAAGCAATCGAACCAAAAGAGAAATCATTTCAATTTTAACATTTTCATGTACAAAAAACAATTTAAAGAAATTTTTAGTATTTTGTTAACAATTTAGTTTTAATCATTTTTTTAAACACAAGCACTGATTTTGCAGATTTAACTTCATTTCCTAAACCATTCCACAAATCAACTCCCTGTATTGAAACAGACCATCCCTTTAAGCTTGTTCTATACTGAGGTTTTGCAAAAATCTCAGTTCCCTTAAGACTATAGCAGCTCGTCCTCTTTACAAAATTAATTTGAACATTTGAAGGCAGTACATTATTATGGGCTCTATACATTACCAACAAAATATTGTAATCCACTAAATCATAAAACTTAGATATGAAAAAGATGTGTTTTTTTTACTCAATATAATCACTGATTTTTTTTAAATACCGTAGTTGTGTTTTGCGAGGAAAATATCACAACAACCACATGTTAAAGAATATTAACTCAGATGAAAAAGAAAATCTGATATTTTCTTGGAGGTGGGGCTATAGCAGCTCCCCCCTGGAGCCACCTCTGCTTGGAAATGGGTTGACTATCAAATTTCCCCTGGGTCATGAGTAGCCGAGGATAACAGCTGCATCTATCGCAACCCCCCACCCCCCACCCCCGGAGAACTTGGACTAATCTCACCACCTTGACCTCAAATGCATTTGTAATCAGTTTGAATTGTGCTTGCTGGTAGAGTTTTTTAATACCTCAAATCGTGTCCTAATAGACAAGATGTGAAATATCTTTTTTGTAATACCACTATCTACCCTCATGGTTCTTCCCCCTTTTCATATCTAAGATTACTATTCTTATAAGGAATAAGATGGCCGTGCTGATTATCAGCTGCAGCTTCGTACACGTAGTCCTTCTTCCGGACAACTGTGCATATTCCCGTTGTACCTTGGTGCAATGTCAATAAAGATATTCTGATTCTGATTCTGACATGGCATGGCTGCAGGAGATTTCCTGGTGGGCTAGTCAGATGTGTGGCTGGGCTGTAGGGCCAGCGCTCCCTGTTTTTTTTTTTTTTTTGCTCTTTTTTTTAGAACTTTTTATGAACAACATATAAACACAGAACACCACTGCAGCTGGGGCTGCCAGCTCTCGTTTTATTTATTTTATTTTTTATACTTGTCAATCAATCCAATAGGAGTGTCAGCAAATGACCAGTTGATAAACTCAATTTCAACTCTCTGTTAAAGCTGCTATATGTAACTTTTCTAACAATATATTTTTAACATATTTCTTCACTCTGTCACTAGATTGATGTTAGAGAGGTAATCTCTGAAAAAAAAAAAAAAAAAATTGTCCCCTTGCTTCTCCAGGTGGTAAATAAGCATTTCTAAAAAGAAAAAGTGACCCGCCATTTTCCAGCCAATAAAAACAAAGTTTGTAACCAGCCAATAAAAACAGAGCTTGAATTTGAATCAGCCAATAAAAACAGAGCTTGAATTTGAATTTCAACAGACCACGGGGGGCAGAGCCATATATGGCTCTGAGGGGGAGGGATCAGAATGCTTTGCTTGTTGAAATTTTTTCTAAGTGCTGACGTTCTACAGAAACTGCAGACTTCACCTTTAAGATATGGTTTCTCTCTTTTAACATAAATTGCTTCTTTCACCTCCCCTCTCAAACCTAATGTGTTCTACAGTGGTTTCTACAGATGTTTATCATGTCCTGGATGACTGAGAATCTTCACCAGCATAAGAAATATGCTAAACTAAGAATAATCTAAGCACTGGCAGTACAAAAACAATGCATCAAACAACAGCAGCACAAACATGAGTCTGTGTGAGCAGATGAGTACGAATGAACACAGCAGCATGAAATAAATCAGCAGCATAAGATCAGCAACATGGATAGTCAGTAGCACATATCAACAATCAAGTGGCATTACAGTGATTTTTTTTCCCACAGTGTTGATAATCCTGATTAGATGTTGGCTGGCTATGGCTGAGTGTTTAGAGCAGTTGTCTTCCATCGCTAGATTTGGGGGTTCGATTCCACCAGCAGTCACATGCTGAAGTGTCCCTGTGCTAGACACTGAACTCCTCATTGCCTCCGATGTGTGTCCCATCGATGTATGAATGCTCTAAAGCGCTGATTATGTTTTGTAGATACAGTAGAGTGCTGTATGAATGGGTAAATGAGACACAGATTGTAGCGTAAAGTGCTTTGAGTACAGTATCTGATAAGATAGACAGGTGCTATATACGTACAGTCCATTTACCATTTGCCATTAGGGATTTATGAGTCTAAAAGCCTCAGGGTAGAAGCTGTTCCTCAGTCTGTGGTTCTACACTTAA
>JBBPBX010006691.1:46814-67694 GCA_038048925.1 Garcialebias charrua
TATGCACATGGATTTTTTTCTTTGTTTTTGTTAGGATTTCTGGCTCGGGAGCCAAGGAGCAAACCCAGTGGTGCAGGCAGGGACTCAGACACAAAGAGTTACAATAATAAACACTTTAATAATGACAAACAAGGAGCTGATGGGGCAGCATAAACTTACAGTAATCATGGGCCGAGGAACAAGCTGGTAGAACAGGACAAGGAATACCAAATGACGACGCGACAAAGGACAGACTGGCAGGCAGAGCATATATACACACAGACAAGACAGGACATAATTACAAACACCTGGGAACAATTAAATAGGGACACAGAACAGGACCGGGAAACTAAGTAAACCTGGGACATGGAGATTAATCTAAGAGCAAGTAAACATGGAGCTTAAACTAGGAGTACAGGACTGGGGATTAAACTAAGAGCAAGTAAACATGGAGATTAAACTATAGGAGTACAGGATTGGAATGGGAGAAACATAGATTAGGAACTGGTAAACAAGGAGTCCAGGGCCGGGGGACTCATTAAACATAAAACATGAATAGAAACTAAACTAAAGCAGGATCTAAAGGATTAAACTACATATGAAACTAGGAGCAGGTAAACATGGGGCGTGGAGATAAAACTAGGAGTACAGAAGAACAGGATTGGAACAGGGAAAACTAATAAAACTAAGAACATAGATCAGGAACGGGTTATTCACTCAACTCACGGTCATGTACTCATTCAGTTTGCACTACTTCTTATATTCGCACTAATGTTTGCATTACATTATTGCCTATAGTTATACTACTGTTTACATTCACTGTTTACATTTATTACTACTGTTTTCATTCAATACTACTGTTTACATTTATTACTACTGTTTACATTTACACTACTTTTTATATCTACACTACTGCTGATATATATATATATATATATATATATATATATATATTTTTTACTAGCCTTATTGCATATGCCACTTTACCTCTATACCAATATCAACTACCTCATACATATACTGTGTACATAAACTTCATATGCTGCTTTGTCACTCTATTACAAATGTCAATGCCAGAACTTTCATTTTATTTTATAGATATACTTTTTACACTTTTATACTACTATGCAAAAAACTCAGGACAGTATTACACTTTTGTTATTTCATTTTATGCTTATGTTTATTAAATGTTTAGTGTTTTAGTGTTGGTGTAACTTTTCATACTTTCATACTACTACTATGCAAAAACTACTATGCAAAAACTCAGGACAGTATTACACTTTTATCATTTCATTTTATGCTTATGTTTATTAAATGTTTTAGTGTTTTAGTGTTTAAATGTTTACTGTTGCACCGAGGGACAGAGAGAAATGCAATTTCAATCCTGTGTATGTCCTGTACATATTGCAGTTTTGACAATAAAGTTGACTTTGACTTTGACTTTGAACTGGCTGACAGGAAAACAGCACAGACCAGAACAGACAAGGAAAGACCAGGAGATGGTGCCATTCTTATAGTACCCTCCCCCCAAGGACATCCCTTGGCATCCCCAGAAGCCCCCCCTCCCCAAAGAAGACTTGGATGGGTAGAGGAAGGAACTACCAGGATGGATGGCAAAAAACACAAAGGCCAGGGGAACACAAGGCCAGGGGAACACAAGGAGCATGAGGAAAGACACAAGGTCAAAAACAAAAAAACTGATAGGACGAGGCCTAGGAATGTCCTAGGAACTAAACACAAAAACTAAACTGTGGAACTAAACACGAGGAAACTTCAGCAGGTCAGGTGGGTGGCCAGGAGACAGTCCATCATCAGGAGTCAGATTAGGTGGGCGGACAGGAGACTGTCCATCACCAGGAGGCAGATAAGGTGGACGACCACGAGACCGTACATCACCAGGAGTCAGAGCTGAAGACACGAGGAACAAAGACGAGACTCCAAGGCAACTGATGACGTCGGAAGAACCCTCCAGGGCCCACCTGGAACAAGAAATGTGAGGGGCTCCCTCCTGGGACCCCTTGGAATAGAAACGTGCGGGTTGCGCCTTCCAGGGCCCACCCGGAAACAGGAAACGTGTGGGTGGTGCCCTCCAGGGCCCATCCGGAAACAGGAAATGTGTGGATGGCATACCTGTCAAGTTTTGGATTTAAAAATAAGGGAAATTTTTTGCCGGGTACGCCGAGCCATCCCACTAGCCCAGGGATCTGCAACCTTTATGATCAAAAGAGCCATTTCTGCCCCTTTGTTCACTAAATTAAATGTTTCCGGAGCCACAATACCTGCTACAACTGGGATTCTCAACTGGTGGCCCACAGACCACTTTAAGTTTGTTAGAGGACAATTTTCTGACCTGTAGTTTTCTGGCCATTGTAAAGCTGAAAATATCTAACGATTTGTTGATATTTTTACATTTTAAGACTAAAAAAGACCAGATTATCATAAAGAAGGAAAAATAATGTGATCTTTCCCAATTAAAAAATAAAATAATGAACTATGCAGGTCTAGGTAAATTATTTTAATTGTGGAAAAATTAAATATCCTACTTCGAATAAATAAAGTTAACTTATGTTTTACTCCTTCTATTAGTTCTAGTATTCACACATTTGCAAAGGAAATGACAGGAAAAACTGCTAAAACTAGCCCTTTTTGTTGTTATAAGAACAAATAAAATTCAGTTTAAAGTTAGTTTTGATCAAAGCTTGGAAGAGCCACTGCTGAGGGACCAAAGAGCCGCATGTGGCTCCAGAGCCGCAGGTTGCAGACCCCTGCACTAGCCCAACCAAAGTCCAGGACCCCTTACATTTTAAGACAGGTTTACAAGAAATCTAAAATAACTACCTATCAGCCTCTTTCAAACCAGTTATGTGATCACAATCTGATAGGCCTACCTTTGTGCTTGACGGATTTTTCATGCTGACGGACATCGTTCCTTCCCCCATGAGAGACACTAAAGTCGCAGTTACAAATCTTAAAAAACGCGTAATTGTGCCCCACCCTACTCTTCTTTAGGAAAGTAAATTCGCTGTCCCATTTTTCAAGATATTTACACGAAGTCTTAACTTTTTTGGCAGGGACGCCTTCTCTCTCGTTACATTCATCCATCTCTGTGTTTTTCCGGGTTTGTTCCCGCTGCCAACACTAACATTGCGAGAACTGCCACCGAGGCTACTGCAGGTGGCAGTTCTCGCGAAGCTAGTGACAGAGGCACTGGAATGGTTTTTTTTTTTTTAATGATATTATAACACGGGAGATTTCTGGGAAAATAATAATTCCGGATGACGACGGGAAAGAGGGGTAAAATACGGTCGTTTCCCGGCCAAAACGGGAGACTTGACAGATATGGTGGATGGCGTCCTCTAGGGCCCACCTGGAAACAGGAAACGTGTGGATGACGCCCTCCAGGGCCCACCCGGAAACAGGAAATGTGTGGGTTGGGCCCTCCAGAGCCCACCCAGAAACAGGAAACGTGTGGATGGCGCCCTCCAGGGCCCAACCGGAAACAAGAAACATGTGGATGGTGCCCTCTAGGGCCCAGTCGGAAACAAAAAAGTGAAGGGCTCCCTCCTGGGACCCCTTGGAACAGGAAACGTGTGGGTGGCGCCTTCTTGGGCCTACCTAGAACAGGAAACTTGTGTGAGGTGCCCTCCAGGGCCTATACGGAACAGGAAAAGCGTGGGAGGTGCCCTCTAGGACCCTCCTGGAACAGGAAATGTGGAGAACGCCCTCTAGAGATGCCGGAACTGTGGCACACTCTAGAGACGCCAGAACTGTGGCGTCCACTAGCACTAATTTGACTAAGGCCCTGTTTACACGGACACTGTGTTGGGGAAACGGATGTTTTGGTTATGTTAATTAGGTGAAAAGTTTTGCGTTGACACTGTCGAATTCTGTGGATACGACTCTCTCCCCCTCCACCCCCCGTCCTCATGATTTCACTGTAGTTACCATGCTGGGCCTTTAGATGGCGCTGTGATTTTTGGAACCTTCACTACTACGCATGCGTGTAGCCTGAGATAGCCTGGTTGATACCAGACCCATGTCCTTCACTTCGCTTTGTACTAGGGTCTGGCATCTCTCCCATAGACAGCGATTTCTCCGTTAGATTTTTGAATGGACCAATCAGAGAACAGAAGGCGGAGTTTTGTTAGTTTAGCCTGGCGAGGTCCAGGCTATTCAGATAAAAAGCTCAGAAACCACTCGGTGGATATTTTTTCTGCTACCAGTGTGTAATTATATGTCTCTAATTTACTGACTGTTGGCCTAGATGAAACATTTGAGATAAAATTCGATTTTTTATCATTTATTTTCGTAGCGCACCCGAGGCTGTTTGGAAAATGTCAAACCGAAACTATTTAAATCCAGCAGATTTGACCATTTCGTGAATTGATTTAGGAACTGTTAAGCTCAGGAACACTTCTGATATAACGTCAGCGGTGAAATATATTTTTTATCAGCAGAGAAATAATAGTTTACCTTGTTTTATTGAAAATTCCTTCGTGGCGGCAGCCATTTTGAATGACGACGTCAGTCGACGTCGTTCAAAACTCCGCCTTCTGCTCTCTGATTGGTCCGGTCAAAACCTACCGGAGATATCCTTGTCTATGGGACAAGTCCCAGACCCAGCAGTGAAGGGAAATGAGAATTGAGCGGAGCTGCGTAGGAATGGCGAGGGCCAGGCTAAGCCTGAGGTAAACAGCAGCCGAGAGCCTGCCTCGTCTGTTTTCCTCTCTGGCTAAAATCAGCTAACTACAAGTTGTTGTCAACAAGTTAACAACAAGTTAAAGCTGGAATTTGGATAAGAGTCAACAGATTTGAGTCAGTGGGACCCGCTTCATCTAACAAGCTGCACACCAGACGCTGAGGACTGTGGACCAGAACCGGACTTTACTCCGTGATAAACAGCTGACTTACAGCAGGTAAATCAACGTTCTTAATATAATGTTTGCTTGTGTTTACTTTGATCACACAACAACTGAGTTTTTATTTATTTATTTCTGCCAGGTGGAGAAGCTGTCGTTGACAGGCTGATGGTTCGGCGGTTCTGATGGGTCCAGATGAACACACAGCAAGAGTCCAGTTCATTAACGTAGTTACAGTTCGGTTCACGTGTTTTAATAGTGTGTTCAGTTTAATGCTCAGTGTTTGTGTTGTAAACTTTGTGGTGCTGAATTAGCCTGGTTGATACCAGACCCATGTCCTTCACTTCGCTTTGGACTAGGGTCTGGCATCTCTGCCATAGACAACGATTTCTCCTGGAGATTTTTGAATGGACCAATCAGAGAACAGGAGGCAGAGTTTTGTTAGTTTAGCCTGACGAGGTCCAGGCTATCAGATAAATTGCTCAGAAACCACTCGGTGGATATTTTTTCTGCCACCAGTGTGTAATTATATGTCTTTAATTTACTGACTGTTGGCCTAGATGAAACATTTGAGATAAAATTCGATTTTTTATCATTTATTTTCGTAGCGCACCCGAGGCTGTTTGGAAAATATCAAACCGAAACTATTTAATATCCAGCAGATTTGACCATTTCGTGAATTGATTTAGGAACTGTTAAGCTCAGGAACACTTCTGATATAACGTCAGCTATGAACTATATTTTTTCTCAGCAGAGAAATAATAGTTTTTTACCTTGTTTTGATGAAAATTCGTTCGTGGCGGCAGCCATTTTGAATGACGACGTCAGTCGACATCGTTCAAAACTCCGCCTTCTGCTCTCTGATTGCTCAGGAACACTTCTGATATAACGTCAGCTATGAAATCTATTTTTTCTCAGCAGAGAAATAATAGTTTTTTACCTTGTTTTATTGAAAATTCCTTCGTGGCGGCAGCCATTTTGAATGACGACGTCAGTCGACGTCGTTCAAAACTCCGCCTTCTGTTCTCTGATTGGTCCGGTCAAAACCTACCGGAGACATCCTTGTGGATGGGAGAAATGCCAGACCCAGCAGTGAAGGGAAATGAGAATTGAGCGGAGCTGCGTAGGAATGGCGAGGGCCAGGCTAGTGCTGAATAAATAAATAAATAAAAAATAAACCTGGTGTCTTCATTTTCACAGCACGTTACGCACTGTTTAAAAAATGTAACGAGTCCAGATAGATACTGTAGTTCAGATAAATTTACATCTCCCACGCCAACATAAATACTGTTTATTATTGTTAAACTGTTATATTTTGCAACGTGACACGTGAAATGTCAGACTGTCCGCGCGTGCGGGCTGCGCGCATGTGGTTGACACAAAAGCTCCACGGGAGATGTTTACATTATCAGCGGGGGGTCAGCGAAAAAGTTCCACCTTGAGAGCAGGGTCAGAAAAGTATCGGTGTCATCGAGGGGGGCCAGCAGCGTCGTGTAGGCGATAAGCAAAGTCGCAAAGAGAAAGTAGCGGTTACACTCAAAATACGCGCCGTGTAAACTGGCCCTAAGGCTGCGCTTTTTTGCGCAAGGGAACTTGGCTTCTAAATCCCCCGGTCCCTTTCAGTGGGCTATATAATGTCGATTCACATGCTAATGACCCTGCTAATGACCCATTAATTCTACACCTACACTCCCCCCACCCCCTACCCCTCAGTCCAAAATCCTTGGACCTAGTGCAGGCCTTGTATTACACATAAGCATTTATCGCTGCCAGGTCAAGCATGTTGTAGAACACGGCAATGGGCCACACTGTATATAAATGTGCAACCTATGTTGTTTTGTCAGTTGACTTCAGGTCATAATAATAATAATAATAATTATAATAATTTGTCACATTTGTCATCTGTGTATGTTTCCCATACTTGACAGACAAAATTGGTCTTCTGCCTTTAACCCAACCACCACTAGGTGGTGTAACGAGCAGCCGTAGTCAGCGCTCGGGGAGCTGGAGAATTAGATGTGCATTCATAGTGGCCGGCCATGTGACCTATGTTGGTCCGTCACTTGACCTCAGGTCATGTGACCTGTGTCGGTCCGTCAGTTGACCTCAGGTCATGTGACCTATGTCGGTCCATCAGTTGACCTCAGGTCATGTGACCTGTGTCGGTCCGTCAGTTGACTTCATGTCGTGTGACCTGTGTCGTTTTGTCAGTTGACCTCAGGTCATGTGACCTGTGTCGGTCCGTCAGTTGACCTCATGTCGTGTGACCAGTGTCGGTCCGTCAGTTGACTTCATGTCGTGTGACCTGTGTCGTTTTGTCAGTTGACCTCAGGTCATGTGACCTGTGTCGGTCCGTCAGTTGACCTCATGTCGTGTGACCAGTGTCGGTCCGTCAGTTGACTTCATGTCGTGTGACCTGTGTTGTTTTGTCAGTTGACCTCAGGTCATGTGACCTGTGTTGGTCCGTCACTTGACTTTAGGTCATGTGACCTATGTCGGTCCGTCAGTTGACTTCATGTCATGTGACCTGTGTCGGTCCGTCAGGTGACGGACAACAATAGGTCAAGCATGTTGTAGAACACAGCAATGGGCCACCTGCATGTGTCGGAACGCACCGTATATACATGTGCCAAGGACAAGGAGAGAGACAGTACTTGTAAGCAAAATAATTTATTTGACAGAACATCAGGGTTATAGGATAATCAGCACAGCAGAATAAGACAATTGTATGCATAAACTTGTTCTGGAGCAGACAAAGCTTTCCGTTCAGTGGATGTCCCAAAATGTTCAACTGTGAGATAACTTCAGGGTCTGTTATGTGTGAATTCAGGTCAGGGCCTCTCTTCTGACTAAGGGGGGAAGTGCAAGCAGAGTCTTACTTACCTGGTGGAAACATTGGAATGCAGTCTGGTGTGGTGGGGGTGTCTGAGTTATGTACACGCATATTTATAACAAAAGGCAGTTAATGGCCCACTAATGGTTGAAGAGAAGGAGGGGGTTTGTCCTCAGGATCTTGAAAATTCAGTCATTCTAGTGCTAGAGACGTTGGAACTGTGGCGCCCTCTAGAGATGCTGGAACTGTGGCGCCCTCTAGAGACGCCGGAACTGTGGCGCCCACTAGAGACGCAGAACTTCTGAAGACATAGGAGACACTAGGGGCACTGGGGACTCTGAGAACACCAGGGACACTGAGGACACAAGAGACCTCAGAGATACTTGGGACAATGGAGACACTAAAGATACTTGGGACACTGGGGACAAAGGAGACACTAAAGATACTTGGGACACTGGGGACAATGGAGACACTAAAGATACTTGGGACACTGGGGACAATGGAGACACTAAAGATACTTGGGGCACTGGAGACAATGGAGACACTAAATATACTTGGGACACTGGAGACTATGGATACACTAAAGATACTTGGGACAATTGAGACATTGGAGACATAGAATAGGCGGGGACATAGAAGACTCAGGAGACATAGAAGACTCAGGAGACATAGAAGACTCAGGACAGAATACTCAGGAGGCATAGCAGACTTAGGATACATAGAAGACTCAGAAGACATAGAAGACTCAGAAGACATAGAAGACTCAGAAGACATAGAAGACTCAGAAGACATAGAAGACTCAGGGGATGCAGGAGACTCAGAGGACGCAGGAGACTCAGAGGATGCAGGAGACTCAGAGGACGCGGAAGACTCAGAGGACACGGGAGACTCAGAGGACACGGGATACTCAGAGGGCACGGGATACTCAGAGGACACAGGAGACTCAGACGATACAGGAGACTCAGAAGATACAGGAGACTCAGAGGACACATATGACTCAGAGGACACAGGAGACTCAGAGGACACAGATGACTCAGAGGACACAGGAGATGTAGGGGACAAAGGTGACGCAAGGTGCAAAGGAAAAACTGTAGAAGTAGGGGACACTGAGGACTCAGGAGACAGATACTGGAGACATAGACACAAGGGACGCAGGGGATGCAAGGGACACTGGGAACACTGGAGACGCAGGAGATACAGGGGATGCTGGGGACACTGGGAGCACTGGGAACACTGGAGACATAGACAGTGGAGACACTGCAGGTTCAGGACAACCAGCGGACACAGGAGACACTGTCAACACGGGAGACACGGAAGACACTGCAGGTTCAGGACAACCTGCAGACACGGGAGACATGGAAGACACTGCAGGTTCAGGACAACCTGCAGACACGGGAGACACGGAAGACACTGCAGGTTCAGGACAACCTGCAGACACGGGGTCACTGGAGACACTGCAGGTTAAGGACAACCTGCAGCCACAGGAAACACTGGGGACCTGGGAGACACTTGAGACATGGAAGTCACAAGGGACATAGAACCTGCTGCAGGCTCTGAGACGACTGCCGCAGGCTGGAGACTTGTTGCTGCAGTGGGTCTCAAAGTCCTTATTTCAGTCAGGATTTGTTGGTACGCAGGAAGCTGGGCCAGACCAGGTCGGGAAAACAAAAACCTCTCAGTATAAGGAAAAGCATAGTGTCAATACAGTCTGGATTGTCTCTGGCAGAAGTTAGCAGACGTAATAAAGTTTGATTAATTTGAACAAAGTCACTGGTCTGGAGCTGAGGCGAGTGGGACCCAGTCTCGCAGAACTGAGCTGGACCAGCCGTACGTGTCGGAAGTGTGGTGTCAAGCTATGCCCCCACCGGAATCCTAGGAGGTGAGGCAACGGGACCTGCCCCCACAGCAACACTGGAGCTGCAAACAGGGGGCTCAGTCTCGCCGGACTGAGCAGGAATCGCTGGACGTGCTGGAGGTGTAGTGTCGAGCTCTGCCCCACCGGAATCCCAGGAGTTGAGGCCACGGGACCCGCCCCCACAGCGACACTGGAGCTGATTCCTGAGTAGGAAACACTGACCGTGCTGGAGACGTGGACCACTTCCGGGTCCTTCCTCTGCTGTTCCGACGGCGGTGCTGAGGCTGAGCGAACAAAGTCAGACAAGGTTCCTCCTCTCCTGTTGCCCATCCTGACATGATGAGAATGGCTGGAGAGGGAGATAGACTGGAAACAGACGTCAGGCGGTCTTCTTGGAGCTGGACCCTCCGTCTTTCTTCTTCTAACACCAGAAGAGGGGAGGGTAGGATCTTCACCGCCTGACTATGACAATCTTGAAAAAGAACAGGTTCAAGGCAGAACCTGCCACAACGGATCATCGGTTTCATCTGGGACTCGAACAAAAAGAAGGTGAGAGAAACTCCAGAGGAGACCTCTGCCCGCTGGGTTCTGTTTGGTCGCATCATACTGTTAGGATTTCTGGTTTGGGGGCCAAGGAGCAAACCCAGTGGTGCAGGTAGGGTCTCAGGCACAAAGAGTTACAAAAATAAACACTTTAATAATGACAAAACAAGGAGCTGATGGGGCAGCATAAACTTACAGTAATCATGGGCCGAGGAACAGGCTGGCAGAACAGGACAAGGAATACCAAATGACGACGCAACAAAGGACAGACTGGTAGACAAAGTATATACAGTATACACATAGACAAGACAGGACGTAATTACAAACACCTAGGAACAATTAACTAGGGACACAGAACAGGACCGGGAAACTAAGTAAACCTGGGACATGGAGATTAAACTAAGTGCAAGTAAACATGGAGATTAAACTAGGAGTACAGGATTGGGGATTAAACTAAGAGCAAATAAACATGGAGATTAAACTAGGAGTAGGAGTAGGACTGGAATAGGAGAAACATAGATTAGGAACTGGTAAAGAAGGAGACCAGGGCCGGGGGACTCATTAAACATAAAACATGAATAGAAACTAAACTAAAGCAGGATCTAGAAGATTAAAATAAACATGACACTAGGAGCGGGTAAACATGGGGCATGGAGATAAAACTAGGAGTACAGAACAGGACTGAAACAGGGGAAACTAATAAAACTAAGAACATAGATCAGGAACTGGCTGACAGGAAAACAGCACAAAGAGAACAGACAAGGAAAGATCAGGAAATGGCGCCATCCTTACAGTTTTTTTTCTTTTGATTGTGTGGGATTTTGTGTAATAGGGTGGTTTTTAACAGACTTTTGGGATGGAAAACCCCGACTCTATCTGGCAACACTGGCTAAAAGCTAGTTTTACCTCTAAGATGTTAAAATGGCAGAAAAATATAAGAAAACATATGTTCACAGTGACGGTCTCTTTACAATTGTGAAAGACAAGTGTGTCTGTGTCTTATTAGTGGACTGTGGTGATAGCAAAACAACATGGAGTGACACTTCACCAGCTTACATGTTAGCTTCAATGCTAACTACCCCCTGGTGTCTCTTAACAGGCAGAAGAATGTCAGAGTTAGAGGCAGGTTTGAGCAAATGGCAAACGATTTTCATGAGGTATTTTCAGATGAGGTCTTGAAGAAAACAATAATGAAATATGTGAAAAATAATTTATTTAAAAGAGTAAAAGATGCAACAATTAGTTAAATTTATTTTATATGTACAGTACTTTGTTAAAGCTATGGTTATTTTAAAGGGCTTTATAAATAAAGTATTATTATTATTATTATTAAAAATGCTACAGATCTGAGGACCATTACTAATGTCACATGATTAATTTAAAAATGTCATTTTGTTTTTTATAATAATAAAATAATAATAATGAATTCAGTTTATAACGCACTTTTCATTAATGAAAATCTCAAAGTGCTACAAGGTGCAACAGAATTAAATGTCAATAAAACAAATAATAAAACAAATTAAAATCAATAACAGTATCAGCTAAGATCAAAAGTAGAATCATGAGGAGGTAGAGTATGCTCGGTTGAAAAGAAAGGTCTTCAAGCCGCTCTTAAAGTCAACCACAGACTGTGGGGCTCTTTTTACATTACTGATAATTTGTATCCACAAGTTAGAGTTCTTCTGAAGTGTTATAAACAAAACAGTTGGTGCAAACAGGGCTTGACTGGAACATTTTATTGTTAATAGGTTATTAAAAATGTTACAGAAGTTGGAAACTTACTATATGCGTCACACACACACATTGTATACACATAATATTTGAAGACTGCAACATTGTCAGACTAGAACTATCAATTTGTTTTGATTTTAGGTTCCCCTTTACTCTTGTGTGAATAAAGCAGTAGGATGCTGTATGTACAGAAAATATTCCATAACACAAGCTCATCTTTTGGGTATTACTACATTTGTTCTATTGAATTAATTATTTTTTCAGGAAGGCCTGCACACAAGTCAAACACAGACTGGTCTCATACACTGAATAATAATAATAATAATAATAATAATAATAATAATAATAATAATAATAATAATAATAATAATAATAATAATAATAATAATACTTTATTTATAGAGCCCTTTAAAACAACCACAGCTGCAACAAAGTGCTGTACATAAAATCAAGAACATTTAAACAAATAAAAATAAAACAGTTGTTAAAACATTAAGATCAATAAAAACAATAAAAACAGTGCAGAACAAAATCAGTCTGTGCTAAAAGCCAGTGAGTAAAAATGTGTTTTTAAAAGAGTTTTAAAACTGGACAGTGAAGGAGGAGTGAAGGTGACAGATACACTTACTCTGAGAAAGTCAGCAGCAGAGGAACAGCAGGTAGTGACACAAGCAACCGGCACAATAATTCAAAAATATTAAAGTAAATCTAAGATAAAATTACTGAAAACAATACAAAATTGAACATATATCTTTGTGAATGAGTAAAAATGTTAGGAGCAACTGTATTTATTTCTTCTACTTGAATAGCAAACTTGGAGTCTTATTTTAGACTTTGTGCTGCAAATATGACAATGTTTACTAATCTTTTTTTTTTCAAGGTACAGACGAGTGAAGGGCCGAGTTCCATCCAAAGAAAAGCTCCAGTGTGAGGACTCCTAGACCTTGGTCCAGTCTCAGATCCTAGACCTGGGTCCAGTCTTGGATCCTGAGAGTTTGGCTGCTTCAATCAGGCGGTCCCACATGACGAGGAATCTGTTCCAGTTTGTTTCAAATCAGAAACTGCACTGGTCTCCATCATTCCTTGTTGAAGAGTGTTTTTGATCTGGTATTTATTCTGTAGCCAAATCATTTTCATTAAAAGACATAAAATCACCCACCCACAGTTCTCATACTGTATTCAGTTTCAACTGTTTTGAATTTATAATTATAGCTTTTACTTAGAAATTTATCAGTCTCCTCCTGGAGGAGGAACCAGAGCCATATATATAGAGAGTTGCGACACTTCCATAGAGTTCCATTGTAAGAATGGAATGCGGAAGTCACGTGGGTCATGGAGGGGGTGATTTGTTCCATGGCTCTGGTTACAGTCTGACTCTGCCTGCAGTAGCGCTCCGTCGTCGCCAGAGGGCGCAGCTCCACAAGGTTTCCATAGCCGTAGTTTGGAACGATTGACCGCCTGTCGGCGAGATCAAAGCATGTCGGAACTCTCTATATATATGGCTCTGGGAGGAACCATACAGCAACATGCATGTTTTTATGTTTTGTACATGTCAATAATACACTAAACTGGTAAGTTGCCAAAGAACAATCACTACATCTAGGTTTTATTTATGTGCAGTACAGTGACGTGCGGTGAGGTTCATGGTTGGTGAGGCACTGTGCAGTTTTTTTTTCAAAGTGTAATTGTAAGCATATATTTATGTATAATAAAAAACAGACAAAAATGTTCTCTAAGTTTTGGCTTCTGTCTGCCATAGCTTCTTCAGCGCTTTGGATACTTTGGATAGCAAAATTGTCTTCTTTTATAATACATGAACCCTACAGAGTAGTTTATTCACCATTTGATTGGAAGCAGTTAACAGGTTGTGTTTAAAATGTCATGTCAGCAATCTTTACAGACAGCTTCCTGTCAAATACAGAATTCAGTACAAAACTGCTCTCATTAATAATAATAATAATAATAAATTCAATTTATAACGCACTTTTCATTAATGAAAATCTCAAAGTGCTACAAAGTGCAACAGAATTAAATGTCAATAAAACAAGTAATAAAACAAGTAAAATCAATAACAGTATCAACTAAGATCAAAGATAGAATCATGAGGAGGCAGAGTATGCTTGGTTAAAAAGAAAGGTCTTCAAGCCGCTCTTAAAGTCAACCAGTGACTGTGGAGCTCTTAGGCAGTCAGGAAGAGAGTTCCACAGGCGGGGGCAGCCACACTGAAAGCCCGGTCTCCCATGGTCCTTAATTTGGTTCTCGGAATGTGAAGTAGATGACTGTTCTGTGACCGTAGAGACCGGGTGGATGAGTATGGTGCAAGAATGTCCTTTAGATAATCTGGTGAAGTTCCGTGTAAGCATTGATGTGTAATGAGAGCAGTTTTGTACTGAATTCTGTAGGCGACAGGAAGCCAATGAAGGTTATGGAGAATGGGCGTAATATGTTCAAATTTACGAACTCTCAACAAAATCCTTGCTGCACTGTTTTGAATATATTGAAGCTTCTGAAGGTATTTACCAGGGATTCCAATAAACAGGGAGTTGCAGTAGTCGAGCCTGGAGGAGACAAAAGCATGGACGAGCTTCTCAGCATCGGAAAAAGTTAGGGATGGGCGAAGTCTGGAGATGTTTCGAAGATGGAAGAAGCAAGTTTTAAACAGAACCAATTACCCATCAATGCTTACACGGAACGTCAACAGATTATCTAAAGGACCTTCTTGCACCATATTCATCCACCCGGTCTCTACGATCACAGAACAGTAATCTCCTTCACATTCCACAGTGGTGGGCAACGCTAATCAAAAAATTAGTTCCACAATTTCTAAAACGCTTATTAATTTTTTTAGGTCCACAATTTCAAAAGCACAAATGTCTTATGAAAATTAGGGGAAGCTAATCTAATCCGCTATTTATATTCGACAATTGGTAGCCGGCAGCGTTATGCAATATTTGCACTACACTGCCAACTGAAAAGTAACTAAAATGATCCTAAAAGGATGAAATTACAAAAATCAAAGGATTTATTTAATACTTTACGTACATATATTCTATTCGGCCACGAAATTAACAAAAAAGAGAATGATCTTTTAATCCCTAAAACCACTTTTAAATCTCAAATACACGGGTGTGTCGCCACCGCATTTATACATAAAAGTAACCCAAATACATAAAACTAACGACTCACCGTCGAGTGGTCGACACAAAACACACAATAAAATCCTCCGGCCGCGTTAATTTGGCTTGAAACAGCGGGGTTCTCTGCGGATTTATCCATTAGTAACCCAGCACAACCAGCTAGACACAGAGTTAGCGTCCAGTTCACCTCTGACCCGGAAGATGTCAAGATTCTATAGGTAGTCAACAGATTTAATGAAAAGTAACTAAAATACATAAAACTAACGACTCACCGTCGAGTGGTCGACACAAAACACACAATAAAATCCTCCGGCCGCGTTAATTTGGCTTGAAACAGCGGGGTTCTCTGCGGATTTATCCAAGAAACCCAGCACAACCAGCTAGCCACAGAATTAGCCCCCGAGTTCACCTCTGACCCGGAAGATGTCAAGATGGAATAGTCCATTTTTAGTAGGGGGATACAGAAATCGACCGGTTTTTGTATTGCGTATTTAATGATCGTTTTCATCGTAACTATAATTATTTTTATGTTAAATGTACATTAACAAGCAGGATCAATGTTAGGGATGTAGGTGACTGGCCGGGGCGCGGCGGGGCCGGTGCCCCTGCTGATTGGGATCCCCAGGCAACGGCATCATTTGCCTACATGGTAGATCCGAGTCTGTTCTCCGCTCTGCTCCCTCCCCCTCCAACCCTCCCTCCTCTCTGCTCTTTACGGTGGGGAAAAAGGTAAAACAAGCAGCTATGGAGCCAGCATAAGAGAGATAAGATAAGAGATTTTTTATTAACATTGCACCAGTAAACCAATACAACGTGATCATGTAAACACAGTCATCCAGAGGTCAGAGAATGTTAAGCTGCTGCAATTCAAAACACGCATGTTCAAAACACGCATGTTCGTCAGCGCGGCCATCTCTCATCCATCATGGATGAAGAGCAAAACAGATATGGAAAAAAGAATAAGAAAAATAAATAAGAAATATAAGAGCCTGTAAATAAGTTTATTGGTTTTTACTGATAGATAATTAGTTATTAGCGGTACTGCATTTTAAATAAAAATAGCAAAAATCTGCTTATGAATTATAAAAGTTAGTCAAACCACAAAAACGCTGACAAAAAGTTTAGGTCCGCTGTAAGCGGATTAGCGCTTTAGCGCTCTCTAGCGGTCTGTGCCCACCTTTGCATTCCACGAACCAAATTAAGGACCATGAGAGACCGGGCATTCAGTGTGGCTGCCCCCCGTCTATGGAACTCTCTCCCTGACTACCTGAGAGCTCCACAATCACTGATTGACTTTAAAAAAGGGCTTAAAGACCTTTCTTTTTAAGCAAGCCTACTCTGCATCCACATGATTTTACCTCTGATCTTAGTTGAAATTCTTCTTCTTCTTCTTTCGGCTTTTCCCTTTTCTGGGGTCGCCACAGCGAGTCATCCTCCTCCACCTCACTCTGTCCTCTGCATCCTCTGTCCTCACTCCAACTACCTTCATGTCCTCTCTAACTGCATCCATATATCTCCTCTTTGGCCTTCCTCTGTGTCTTTTTCCTGGCAGCTGCATTTCTAACATCCTTCTACCAATATACCCACTGTCCCTCCTCTGGACATGTCCAAACCATCTCAGTCTGGCCTCCCTAACTTTATCTCCCAGTTGTTCAACATGTGCTGTACCTCTGATGATCTCATTCCTGATCTTATCCATCCTTGTCACTCCTAAGGAGAACCTCAGCATCTTCATTTCTGCTACTTCCAGTTCTTTCTCCTGTCTTTTTGTCAATGACACTGTCTCCAGACCATACAACATAGCTGGTCTCACCACTGTCTTGTAAACTTTTCCTTTGACCTTTGCTGACACCTTTTTGTCACAAATCACTCCTGAAACTTTTCTCCATCCACTCCATCCTGCCTGGACTCTCTTTTTCACCTCTTTACCACATTTCCCATTTTCCTGGACAGTGGACCCCAAGTACTTGAAGTCCTGCACCTTTGTGACCTCTGCTCCTTGTAGCCTCACTGTTCACTGGCCTCCCTCTCATTCACACACATGTACGTCTTACTACAGCTGACTTTCATTCCTCTTCTTTCAAGTGAATACCTCCACCTCTCCAAGTTCTCTTCCACCTGTTCCCTGTTCTCACCACATATCAGAAGCCGTTTTCGCACTGCACGGCCCTCCCCGGCTCTCCCCGGCTCCACCCTGCTTCTAACCCGGGTTCAGCGTGTTCGCATTTTCCTTTTCCGCCCGGGATCCGTCCTTGTTTTGGAACCATCTCCACCATGGTTCTTATCGGGTCGAGCCCCACGGACCCAGTTTGACGTCATGTACTGCTCACATTTGATTCGTTGTTTGCAGCAGGGGCGGGACTCATTCAAACAACCTTAGCGCGAGCTGATTTCATTAATATTTAACTACAGAAACCCCTAAAATAATTGTTAGCTGAATTAGTGTTTCTGAGTTAAATTTTTGTTAATGACTGATTACAATTCAGCTTATGTTAGGACGTAAATAACACGAAGCGCGCACCCATAGCCTACAGAGCATTTCCGCCTTTCAGCGCGAATGCTGAAGTTCTATAAAATATAACTAATATTCTCTAACTCTTGCGCGTAGCCAGGGTTTTAAAATATAACTGATAATCTCTAAATCCTGCGCGCGCCAGAATTTTACAAGCGGCAAATCCTTCATAGGAAAGGTTGACTCCAAAAAAACTAATAAGCCGCTGTGGCGTAAAGGGATAAGCTCTCGGCTTCAAGCTCACATTTTATCTTGACCCGTAGGCTACGAGTTCGGATCTCAGCTGGGTTAAGTTATTTTATGTTTGTCTTTTATTGGAGAAAATAAAAAGAAGTAGTTACTACTTCTTTTTAGTAACTCATCATCAATAATTACACCCAAAAACGTCACCTCCCTTCCCTGCAAAACCTTCAATCTTAAAAGGAACATCAACAGTTATCTTTTTCTTACTAAATATCATTCGTCTGTCAAGTATGGGAACATACACAGATGACAAATGTGACAAATTATTATTATTATTATTATATAATTGGTTTTATCTAGATTTAACGATAACATATTTAACTTAAACCAATATTGTAGTTTTACAAACTCAAAATTTATCAACTCAATCATTTGCTCCAAATTTTTACCCGAACAAAAAAAAGTAGTGTCATCAGCAAAAATAATACATTTAAGGACATTGGACACCTTCATTAAATTATTTACATATAAAATAAACAACTTAAGTCCAAGTACAGAGCCCTGTGGTACTCCAGATAATACATTACCAAAATTAGATCTTACATTGTCAGTTTGAGCAAACTGTTTTCTGTCTTTTAAATAACTGGATATCCACTGCAATGCAGGTCCTCTAATACCATAGTTTTTCAATGTATCAAGTAAAATGGTATGGTCAATGGTGTCAAATGCTTTTTTTAGATCAACAAATACACACACAATGTTGCTTTTGATCAACAGCTGTGGCAATTTGTTCCATCAGCTCCATTAGAGCCAAGGATGTTGAGTTATTTGATCGAAAACCATATTGACTATTACTTAAAATGTTATTTTTTATCCAGAAATTGGTCGAGTCTGGTTACAAATAGCTTTTCTAAATTTTTTGAAATTTGTGGCAACAAGGATATACGTCTATAGTTTTTAAACACACATTTATCACTGTTTTTTTTTAAGAGGAACTACCTTTGCTATTTTCATTCTATCTGGAACCACTCCAGATAAAAATGACAAGTTACATATATATGTAAATGGTTCAATAACATGGCTCATTATTTCCTTTACCACCATCATATCCATGTCTTCACAATCTTTTGATTTTTTGTCAGTACATTTTTTAACTACATTCAGTATTTCATCTTTATCAGTTCCCTTTAGGAACATACTGTTCACACAATTATCGATCAAATAACTCACATTGTTCTCCACTTTTTGTATTGAAGCCGCAAGGTTCAGTCCAACATTCACAAAGTAATTATTAAATTCATTTACAATTTCATGATCATCATGTATTTCTTTGTTATTTACCACATAATGTTGAGAAAGATTCACACTAACCTTATTTTTCTTTTTAGAACACCATTCATCACTCGCCATGTTATCCTCATATCACCACCACATTTTTCTAACAAACCACTATAATACTCTTTCTTATGTTTTCGTATGATCCACGTTAACTTGTTTTTGTACACTTTATATTTGTTTTCTGCCTCAAGTGTTCTGGATTTCAAAAAACAACAGTACAGATAGTTCTTTTTTTACATGCATTTCTCAGTCCATTTGTCATCCATGGTTGATCAATGGTATTTTTCTTTATATACATTTTTTGCATACAATTTTTTATACAAAACCTCCAGAGTATTCATAAAGTTTTCATAAGATAGATTTACATCGTCCACATACACATCATCCCAATTTTGTTTATCTAAATCGTCTTTGAATTTATCTATGTTTTTTATGTGTTTATAATTTTGTTTTTTATTTTAATCTTTTTCATGGGAATTTCACCATTTTTACAAATTGTGAAAATTGGTAAATGATCGCTCAAGTCATTCATCAAGATACCACCTAACACCTCACCATCTGTGATATTAATAAAATGTTATCGATTGTTGTAGCACTGTGTGAAGTGATTCTTGTTGGATTAGATATCAATGGAAAAAAACTCAAGCTACACATTGAATCCATAAATATACTGATTTCATTTGAGTCAGCCACTGTCCCCAGGTCAATGTTAAAATCTCCACACAAATTTATTTTTGGTTACAACTATTAACCAAAACTTCCAACATTTTATCAGTGAACAATTCTATTCTTGTTCCAGGTGATCTATATACACAACTTTTTATTATATTTTTATTTTTCATATTTATTATTTCTATTGTTATCATTTCCATTAAATTGTCTACAGCCATAGACATTTCACTATGTATTCTACATTCTATTTCATTTTTTTACAAATAGGGCCACCCCTCCACCTTTTTTATTTTTTCTATTCATGTGATATAATTTATACCCTTCAATATAAGCACTATTTAAGTTACCATCGTTTAACCATGTTTCTGACAATGCTACTATTGAGAAAGTCTTATTAAATGTTTTTAAATAGTCTGATATCTTTGATATATTTGAATTAATGCTTCTACTGTTTATGTGAATTATAGAGAGTGCTCCATTTGCCGTATTAATTTCATTAAACTGTTCAACATTATAGTAATCACTACATTTTACAATTTGAAGAAGATTTGTGTTAGTAACATCATCAACATTATATATTTTATCTTCTGACCCTTCGTACATCGTCATTATAAATGTACAAATTCATCAGGATGTTGAACTAATGCAGTAAGATACTTCCTATCACAATTCTCATCATTTTATGTACTCATCTGAATTTATCCAAGTCCTTTAATTCTTTTACCATTTTGGCTTGTCCATCCTGTGTTTTGATCCAAATTTTTCCGTTTCTTGACCAAGTTGAAACGATTTTGTTCTGTTTCTTTAACAACCTTGCTACACGAGCTAGGTTACAATTTTTCTTTGTTAAATGTTCATTTATATGAACTTTAGTCCCCTTTAATTTCTTTGCTTGCATGATCACGTTATTTCTTACTTTCCTGCTAACAAAACAAACTACAATTACTGGTTTCAGTTTGTCATTTTTGCTAGGCAGGGTGTGGCATAATGAAATGTTCTCCTGGATGACATCAATTTCCTTGTCCTGTAGGAAGGACACCACTTGCTCCTCCAATGAACGCATTTCCTGTGGAGATGCATCCTCAGTTATTTCATCTTTAGCAGTAGACTTTGCACGTAATCTACTTTTAATGTCAAGTCCAGATATGACCAGGTTATCTAATTTGGAGTTCTGTTCGAAATCATCCAGACGTTCCTCCAATTCCAATATTTTCTTATCTTTTTGGCATATTTCATAC